>PVJD01018167.1:0-15354 GCA_004026545.1 Mormoops blainvillei | reverse complement strand
TTCATAGGCTTGTTGTGCAGACACTAATCAGCTAATTAGCTAATATGCCCATACCTGCCCTGTCCAGTAGGCAGCCACTGGCCACCGTGGCTATTGAGCCCTTGAGATGTAGCTGGTGTGACCTTCTGGGGCCTGGGAGCCAATCTGGGGCGTGCCTGTCCCGGCTGCAGCGCTGGGGGTGCGGGGAACCCAGTGGGGGCGCCCTCGAGGGGCACCACCTCCCATGCTGACCCCGCAGCCCTCCGCAGTAACTCGGCAGTGCCCACTGCCCCCCACGGCGGACTATGTGCTGGGGCCTCTCTTCCCCATCACCCTGGTTGGGGTCGTCACTAGTCCAGAAGGAAAAGCGGGTGGACCGGCTTCGCGACACCTGCTCCCCACGTGCAGCCATGACCCGCCGAGGAGCTGCAGGAGGTGGAGCCCGAGCTTCTCTCTGACGCGGGCGACCTGAAGGTGGGGCAAGGCTGGCAGAATGCTACCCCTTTGCCCCGATCTTCAGAACCATGGGGTCCCGGGCCTGCTGCTCCCCCTCCCGCTTCCTCTCACCCACCCAACTCCCCCTGCTGGGCACTGGGGCTCCATGCGTCCTCGCACCCATCTCCGCTCCATCACCTCACTGTCCTCGAGGCCTTCAGTCCTTCGTGGCTGAGCCTGAGGTCCTCCCAGGCACTAATGGGGTGGTTGGGGACCGGTGAAACTCTGCCCTGGGGGCGGGGATGGGGTGGGGGGTGGCGGTCTTTCTTAGCCTCCCCTGATTTGGCTCTGGGGCTCTTTCCATGGTGACAGGGCCTGATGTACAGTATTCAGTATGTATTTTTTGGTAAATGTTTTGTGGTTAAAAAAAAAGAAGTGTGGCTGGTCTGAATATAGATATGCTCTGACTGTAAAATACACTGGGAATTTTGAATAGTAGGGAAAAAAGAATGCAAAATACACCATTAATCATTTTTATATCGATCGCATTCTTACAGGATAATATTTTGGATATGTTGGGTTAAAATATGGTAATCTCACTTGTTTCTTTTTCTAATGTGGTTCCTAAAAAGTTAAAAATCACATATGCAGCTCACATTATATCTCTACTGGATGGGTCTGGCTTAGGAAAGTGCTGGGCCCGTATATTTTACCTTGTTTTTGTTTTTCTTTTAGTTTTTTTTTTTCTGTTTTCTTTTTTGGTTGCTTTTAAAACAATTTATTTAATCCATGAGAGAGAGAGAGAGAGAGAGAGAGAGAGAGAGAAACATAGATTTGTTATTCCACTTACTTATGCATTCACTGGGTGCTTCTTGTATGTGCCCTGACCCGGGATTGAACCCACAACCTTGGTGTATGAGGACGACACTCTAACCAACTGAGCTACCTGACCAGGACCAGATTTTTAAAAATATTTTAAATTTTATTTAATTTTACTATTATTTTTGTTTTAGAGTGAGAAATTAGGACAGGTCGCCAGCAGATATGGATTTTTGTGTGATTCCCAAATGTCTTTCCAATCGATTCATTTCCACCACCTGAGTCCAGGCTTCCTCGTGTCTTGCCGACATCCTGTTGTTCTTGCTACTTCTGCGCTCCCTTCCCGTGGCGGCCGTTGCTCCTGGCCACCCATAGCCTGTCCTCCCCTACTTCTGGGGAGGATCACCTTTCCCACACCCGAAAGACACGCACGGCCACGTGACTTGCTGTAACCTCAGAAGTAGGAGCAGCAGTGACAAGTGTGCTTCCAAGTGGAAGCCTTTGAGCTGGCGTGTGTGCTTCTCCCGGCTCTCTGCCCCGATGACCGACCACCAACCTTCCACATGGCAGGGCCAGGGTGGCAGAGTGAGGACAAGGTGGAAGAGGGTCCTAAGAGATCCGTGAATGTCAACGAGTAAGGGGTGAACCTTGTCTGTGCGGAGCCACCGCATTCTGGAGGCGTTTGTCTCTGAGGCATAGTGCAGCCCATCTTGACTCATCTTCCCCCACCCCCTTCACTCACTGGATAATTGGCATTGTTTGCAAAACCGGTCAAGTCCTCCCACTGGCTATCACCCTCTCCTGATCCCTCAGCACTATCAGAAAGGCCCAGGTGCCTTACGTGGCTCTCAGAGGCCATTCTGGCCCTTCGGTGTCATCATCCCCGCTGCTTCCGGCTTATCTTCAGCCCCTTCCCGTCCCGGACTGACAGTCCTATCCCAGTTTACTGGAAGCGTCAGGCTCTTCGGCTCACTTCCCCGCCCTCCCATGTTCCTTCTGCCCAGGAAGTTTTCCCCTCCTCCTGCCCTGTCTCTCTACCTGCCTGACACCCACGCCTTCTTCCAGGTTCAGCTCAGGTGCCCTCTCGAGCAGGAAGCCCTCTCTGACCTCCAGTCCGGGATGAGGTGCCTCCTTTGGGGCTCCCGCCGTCCCTGGGCTACCCCCATAATTGTTCCGATCACTTTACATTGTCTCTTTCTGGAGAATGAGTCTCTCTCTCTCTCTCTCACTCACTGGACTTTCAGTCCCCCGAGGGCAAGGCAGGGGCTGTGTTTTCAGCACTGCCCACTTCGGGGCCAGGCACAGAGGAGGTTTGCAGTGAATGTTTGTTGACCGAATAATAAATGAGTCTGGGTGCTAAGCAGGTCTCTCCGTCACAGGAGTTTTGAGAAGAGGGTGCTCTCTCTGCCCTCTCTTCTCTGCATTTTTCTTTTTTCTTTTTAAGTATATTTTATTAATTATGCTATTATAGTTGTCCCATTTTTTTTCTCCCCTTTATACCTCTTCATCCTGCACAACCCCTCCCTCCGGCATTCCCTCCCTTAGTTCATGTCCGCAGGTCGTACATATAAGTTCTTTGGCTTCTCCCTTTCCTATACTATTCTTAACCTCCCCCTGTCTATTTTGTACCTACCAATTATGCTTCTTACTCCCTGAACCTTTAACCCCTTCTCCCTCCCCGCTGATAACCCTCCACGCAATCTCCATTTCTGTGATTCTGTTCCTGTTCTAGGTGTGTGCTTAGTTTGTTTTTGTTTTTTAGGTTCAGTTGTTGATAGTTGTGAGCTTGTTGTCATTTCCCTGTTCATAGTTTTGATCTTCTTTTTCTTAGAAGAGTCCCTTTAACATTTCAGACAAGGGTTTGGTGACGATGAACAACTTTAACTTGACCTTATCTGGGAAGCACGTTATCTGCCCTTCCATTCTAAATGATAGCTTTGCTGGATAAAGTATTCTTGGATGTAGGCCCTTGACTTTCATGACTTCGAATAGTTCTTTCCAACCCCTTCTTGCCTGTAAGGTTTCTTTTGAGAAATCAGCTCATAGCCTTCTGGGGACTCCTTTGTAGGCAACCGTCTCCTTTTCTCTTGCTGCTTTGAAGATTCTCTCCTTATCTTTAATTTTGGGTAATGTAATTATGATGCGCCTTGGTGTGTGCTTCCTTGGGTCCAGTTTCTTTGGGACTCTCTGAGCTTTCTGGACTTCCTGGAAGTCTATTTCCTTTGCTAGATTGGGGAAGTTCTCCTTCATTGTTTTTTTCAAATAAGTTTTCAATTCCTGGCTCTTCTTCTTCTTCCAGCACCCCTATCATTCACATGTTGGAGCATTTAAAGTTGCCCCAGAGCTTCCTTAGCCTCTCCTCATTTTTTTGAATTTTCATTTCTTCATTCTGTTGTGGTTGAATGTTTATTTCTTCCCTCTGCTCCAAATCATTGATTTGAGTCCCAGTTTCTTTCTCTTCACTGTTGGTTCCCTGTATAATTTTCTTTATTTCACTTTGCATAGCCTTCACTTTTCTCTCTATTTTGCAACAGTACTTAGCCATTTCTGGGAGCAGCCCAATTACCAGTGTTTTGAACTCTGCATCTGATAGGTTGTCTATCTCCTCGTCAGTTAGTTCTTTTTCTGGAGTTTTGATCTGTTCTTTCATTTGGGCCATATTTCGCTGTCTCGGGGCCCCAGTCTGGATGAATGTTTCTTCTTTAACTCCTTGGTTGTCGGACTTCCACATGGTTCAATTTTCTGGCAGTTCCGGTTGTTTTTCGTTTTTAAATTGGTGGTTGTCCTCCTTTCAGTTGTGCGAGGAAGCCAAGCGTATCTACCTGTGCCTCCATCTTCTCTGCATTTTTTTACTGAAGGACTTCCCCTGGAGCGGAGACTTGGCAGCAGGCATCACTCCTTCCTGAATGCCGTGGGGAAGTAGCTGTGGTTTCTGTGGAAAGTCCCTGAGAAATTCTTTTTTCTCAGCTCCTCTAACCAATTCAACCCAAATTTCTGTGCTGACTAAACACCCTCACCAACTTGTATTTTTATATTTTCCCAAACATTTTTTTTCATGCAGAATTTCAAACGCGCAGGAAAGCTGCAATAATTTTACAGTGAACATGCATGTACCCATCACCCGGTTTCTTACCAGCGGACACCCTTTGCTCCATCACACATCTGCCCATCTTTACACCCCTCTGTCTGTCGTCGCTTTGGAGTGAGTTGCCGTCACCCCTGCTTCTCCCTCTCTACGCTATCGCATGTGTGAAATGAACGAGAGCTCAATATTTAGTTATGGTTCATTCGTATTTAGTTTTTGCTTTTCAGATAACATTTACATGCACAGAGATACACAAATCTTAAGCACACTTTAAAGGAATCAGGACAAATATGCAGACCTGTGCCAGCCAAATCCTTATCAGCGCATTACCACCCTTCTGACTTTCAAGTCAGAAGGGACTTTCAAGAACCTTCTGGAAGGTTCTCTCCCACCCCTTCCCAGCCAATCTCTGAGTTTCAGAGAGGAGTAGGGGAGGCCAGAGAACATACTGGGAAGAGGGGGGTTCCGACCTTCAAGGACCTCCTAGACCAGGATGAGGATTTTAATAATACAATTAATACTGTTATTGACACTCTTGTTATCTTATTACTAAGAGCAACAATGACAATAATAATAGTATGCTAGATTTTTTTGTTTGCTTCTTCAGGTTCACTCTCTGCATTTGCCTTCCATACTCTTGGGAATGTGGTCATACATTGGGAGGCTGATCTACATGGGCCGCACTGGGTTTTCTTGACCTCTAGCTTCCTGTTCCATTTGGTCAACAGGTGCACTGGTAAGAGATCGGAGGGAGGGGTATTTACTTTCCCAGCTCCCTCCCTGATGTGGGGGTTGCCTCTAGCTGGCTGTGTGCTTCCATCCAAGGCCACGTTTCCAGTCAGGAGTTCCTCTCCACATGCATCCGGGCTATGGCTGCCTTGCAGGCCTGCGGATAGTCGAAGCTCCCATCTTTCCAGCCCTGGGGTGCTGCACTGTCTCCTCCGTTGTAAAGAGTCTCTTTATTAAACTCTCCACTGTCACTCGGCCTGAATTTGCTGTCCGATTCCTGCTGAGACTCTGCGCTGCTGCCCTTAACATGGACTGAAATGTCCTAAAAGCGACACTGTTCCAGGCACTTTATAGGAAACAATCTACTTAATCCACCTCGACCTTATGTAGAAATAGAGGTTTGAAGATGCGATATCGCTAGCTCAGAGTTTCAGAATGGAGGACCCTGGATTTGAATCCAGTAGGGATCTTAACTGTTAACCCTAAGAGCTATGACAGCCACTGCCTGGGTTTAAAGCCACGAAGTCCCGTGGTGTTTTTAAAGCGCCCTCTGGCGGCCGAGAGGGGCATTGTCGGCTGAGTTATCATCGGCTCTGCGGGGTACTTAACTTCTATTTGGCTTTGCGGCTTCAACGTCAACGGAATCCTGCAGCGAATGCTGGCAGACGTACTGGTCACTGGCAAGGTCACTGGCAAATGGACTCTGCCTGGACAACAGGATGTCTTCTTGGAGGAGGAGACCTTGGAGCAGGGCCTTAAAGGACAAGTGGCAAAGGCCTGAGAGAACCGGCCTTGTTCAGGGAAGCAGGTGCAGGTTTGTGTGGGAGGGAGTTCCGAGCTGAGGATGGGGAAGTAGTCGGGGCTCTTCGGGGAAGGAACCTTGGCTTTGGGACGTTGCCCTCTAACTCAGTTTGGTGCTTGTGAACCAGAAAATTTCAAAGACAAAAATGGAAGGGTCAGATGTGGGGCTGTCAACTTTTTATTCTGTCAGCATGGACTAAAAAAACAAAAACAAAAACAAAAAATTCTTGGCCCTGGTCGTTTCGCTGAGCTGGTTGGAGCATTGTCCCATAGGGTCAGGGCACACACTGGGGCTGTGGGTTTGAGACACGTCAGGGTGCATATGGGAGGCAACCAATGGATGTTTTTCTCTCACTTCAGTATTTCTCTTTCCCTTCCATATTTCTCTCTCCCTTCTTCTCTCTCTCTAAAAATCAATAAACATATCCTCAGGTGAGGATTACTTTTTTTTTTTAAACACATTCTAAAAGCTTTTCGTGAGCATTTACTTTGTATTAGGGAGTGTTCCGGGGCTGGGTCTGAGTCTGTTCTGTCCAACAGTGTGCCCTCAAAGTCCAGAGTCACCGAAAGCCCCTAATGGAAGGAATGGCTGAAAAATGAAAGATAATTGCTAGGACAAGGCCAGTGCAGAAATGAGCATGGGGAACGAGGTTAGACAGGCTGGCAGTAGCTGAGTTTGGAGATAGAAGAGAATGAAGTCGGAAGCCTGCATATTATTAGTTAAAAAAAATAAGTAATCTTTTAATGAAATCTTGCCATTTGTGACAACATGGATGGACTTCAAGGGTATTATGCTAATTGAAATAAGTCAGACAAAGACAAATACTATATAATTTCATTTATGTGTGAGATCTAAAAAACAAAATTAACAAATAAAACAGTGACAAACTCCTAGATACAGAGAACGGACCGACGGTTGCCAGATGGAGGGGTGTTGGGGGCTGGGTGAAAGAGGCAAAGGGATTACGATGTAAAAATTTCTGCTTATAAAAAGTCACGTTTCTGCAGCTTTCACTCTCTCCCAGCCCTCTTGCAGGAAAACAAACAAACAAACCCACAAAACAAGCAAACAAAAAAACCCCACTCATAGTGCATACAGCATAGACAGTATAGTCGATAAGCTAATAAGTATGTGTGGCGTCAGGTGGGTACTAGACTTACCAGGGTGATCACTTCATAAGGTATATAAATGTCTAATCACTATGTCATACACCTGAGGCTACTATACTATTGTATGTTAACTGTAATTGAAAAATGAATTTCAAAATACATTTTAAGAAGGTCATCTTTAAATATGGCTATTTCCTATAGTCTGGAGATTTGGGGTAGGGAATGTAGGACAGAAATACGCAATTCTGGAAAAAACATTTTGCAAATGTTATGCATGTATTGGGACACAAACCTTGTGTGACTTCTCAGACTCTGTGGGTGGCCCCCTTCCTAGTGAGAGGAACAAGAGGGAGAAGAAAGCCCTGGCCGGCATGGCTCAGGTGGCTGAGTTTTGTCCCGCAACATGAGAGGTCACCAGTTTGATTTCCGGTGGGTCGGGGCGCACACCTGGGTTGTGGGCTCGGACCCTGGTCAGGGTGAGAATGAGAGGCAACCGATTGCTGTACCTCCCCCTCTCTTTCTCCCTCCCTTCCCCCTCTTTAAAAATAAAGAGATAAAGTCTCTATTTAAAAAGGGAGCGCGAGAGGAAGTAACTCTCTCAAGGCTCTTCAGCTGGTGAGGTGTAAATTCGGATTTGAACCTTGGGCAGGCTGGCTCAGGCTCTTAACCATTTTTTTCCACTGTTTAAATGAACTTTTACTAGAATTTCATTTTTCTTCTAAACCGATGCTTTTTGTTTTTTTTTTCCCAGGAAGGTTATCATTAACTTCTTAGGAATTCTTTCGCACTGGGAAAACTTGTTTGATAACGTATTTGTATCACAGCCTCAAGGTTAATTTCTCAGTTATCGAAATTGAGAACAAAGTAAACGCTCAGTCACGCAATTCCCTGTATCTGAAAACTACTATTTCCTGTAAATGCTACATGATTATACTGAAATATCTGATCAAATGTTCTTTAAGAAATATTGCAAGACCTGGGGGAGGAGGCACAGTACGAGTGACCCAGCCCCGTGGGGCAGGAGGACGGACTGTAGCCGTGGAAGGAAAGGAGAGAGAAGGAGACGTCTTGACGCGAAGCGGGGACGCCAGGCAAATGAGACTATTATTAATAATGGCCAGCCCGTGAAGCACTCGGGTGGCTTCCCTTCTCCCAGAGGGAAGGCCGGCCCCTCGCCATGGCCCACAGGTCCCTGCAGGTTGGACCCGCGCCGCCTGCCCCCTCCTCGCACACTGCCCCTTGCCGACCCACTCCAGTCCAGCTGGATCCCTCGTGGTCCTCAGCAGCAAGGGCCCGCCCCCTCCTCGGAGCCTTTGCCCCTGCTGTTCCTCTGCCTGGAATGCCCATCCCCCATCCCCCACAAGGACGCCTGTGCAATGCTTACTGTGTGCAAGGATGGATCTAAGCAACGCGTAAACACTGACTCCATTAATCGCCTCTTCACTTCCTTCAGGTCATGGCTCACAGGACGCCTTCCCACTCCATCCTGTTGAAACACCCCTCACCCCTGCAGAAGCACCGGTGTCCCTCCCTACTTGTAACACTAACCTACCACTAGCCCATTACATGTTTACCCCTGCCTTGTCTGGTGTCCGAACCCCTGCCCCTGACCGAAACGTCAGTTCACTGAGGGTGGAGACTTTTGCCTGCCTTGGCCACCACTGTGTCCCCAGTGCCTGGAACAGTGGCTGGCATACAGTAGGCACTTAATGAATATTTGTGGAACAAATCTATGGAGTCCTTTATTTCTGGGGGTCTGCCATGAATCATCTCATTTAATCCCCCTCATCTACTCTATGAAGTGGAGGGTCTTCTTAGGGGGCCCATTCCACAGATGGGAAAACGGAGATTCTGTGAGGTGAAGCCACCTTCCTGAGGGTGCACAGCTGGCAGCAGAGCTTCTATACACGGGGGTCCTCTGGCTCCTGAACCAACCACCTCGAGGCCGCTGCCCTGGTTGAGGGGACAGCGGACCAGGGAGGGTGGTTCAGCCATGGAACTGCCCTTGCAAATCCTGGGGGCGAAGCCAGCGAGTCCAGCCTCTGAGAGGCGGGTTGAGGTCGCCCTGCTCTTTAAACCGTCTCTGGGAGGGACGAACATGCTTCTCAGAGTGAGTGTTTTAGATTTCATGCTCGTTTGTAGGGGACAGCCGCGCTGTTCCCCAGAAGACTTGACTTCCAATTATTTTTGTGTTTTTAAGAAGATGGAAATAAAATTCCCATAATGTAAAATCAACCACTTTAAAGTGTACAACTCAGCAGCACTTAGGGCATTCGCGATGTTCTGCAAACTCCACCTCTGTCGAGTTACACCACCTTGTCATCGCTCCACAAGGAAAGCTCATCTCCATCAAGCGGCCACGCCCCTTTCCTTTCTCCCCGAGCTCCTGGTTAGCCCAAGCTGCCTTCTGTTTCTACGGATTTATTTGTTCTGGACATTTCATTTAAGTGGGGTCGTACAATATGGGACCTTTGTGCCTGGCTTCCTACGCTCGGCATAGTGTTCCCAAGGTCGGAGCATGAATCAGAACTGCGTGCCTTTTTAGGGTGGAATCAGTCCACTGTAGAGCTATGCCGCATTTCGCTTATCCGTGTGCCCAGTGATGGGCGTTTGGGTTGTTTTGTGGGGCTTCCCGCCCCCCTAGGTTTTCCTTATTGATTTTTAGAGGGAGGGGAAGGGAGGGAGAAAGAGGGAGAGAAACATTGATGTCACAGAGAAACATCAGTCAGTTGTTTCTCATACGCGCCCTGACCGGGGAACGAACCCACAGCCCAGGCATTCGCCCTGACCAGGAATCCAACCAGCAATCTTTTGTAGCAGGGCGACAGAGCGAAGGTCCCCTGAAAATAGGAGGAAACCCCCACAAACCTTGACTGGGGAGAGGGGGAGGTGGATGATAACGGTGTTCAAGATACGTTTTTATAACAATGGCAAGGTAATGGCCGTGTCTTTCTTGAAGGAAGAGGTCTGCTGCCCAGGGTGAAAGGTGTACGTGATTCTCAGAGCATTCGAGGACTCGTGATATAGCCGAGGGGGAGCTTATACAGAGCCCGTGTGAGAGGCAGGGGGCAGATGCCCACCCCAGAAGTCGCTGGAAACTCTTGCCCTGACTAAAGATGGCAGCCAAAAGAAGGTTAAAGATACAGGGGAACTGGCAAAAATGACACATCACAGTGGGGGCCAGATAGGAGGTCACACGGGAAGTCCCGGGCCGAGCATTTAAATAAGGGTGGGCTGAAAGACAAGAAGTCGAAGCCATGGGGTCTGAAAAGGTGTACGCGGGAGTCGGCTACCAGGTCTGGTGGGTAGTGGGGAAGCCACGGGGTCCGGAGTACGGAGAAGACCGCGTCAGAGCTGAATGGAGCTGTGCGGGGGCCTGCCTACCCAAGCGTGGATTCGTGAGAGATGCTTAGAGCTGAACCGGCCCTGGGAATGCAGACTTCTGCTTCTCTGAAGGGAGGACGGAGAAGCCACTCTCTGGGGACCTGTGCCACCCTGGACTCCACCACGATCCAGTGTAACACGGCGCGTGTTTTCCTGAACCACTACACGAAGGCTGAGGACAGCACGCTCCAGATCCTGAGGGCGAGAGCTGCTGCGAGAGGATGGCGCCCTGGAAACGCACGAGGGCACCTTCCAGAGAGGACGGAGGTCTGTCTGCATGACCGGCTTAAGACCAGATAAGGAGATGGGGAACTTCTGGGCAAGGTTTTGGCTTATAGCCTTTTGGAGAGCAAGGGGAGTGCTGGGTCTCACGGGAGAACGGGGCTCGGAGAAGGGGCGCTCTCAGCCTCCCGCCGGCGTTGGAACTCTGTTAATAAAAACCTGTTTCCTTCAACAGTAACTGTTGGGCCATGTGTCGAACCTCCACGGGGCCCAGCCCTGGTCTGCTCGGTCACACGTTTGCCTCGCAGGCCTATGCCCAGCCCTCTGAGCCCTGCGGGTCAGGGCTGCTCTCACCCCGTTTCACAGACGAGGAATCGGAGACACAGGAAGGTGAGGTCAGCTGACAAATGGTTGCGGTGGGATCCACAACCTTGCAGCCCGGCTTAAAGACCTGACCGCGGATCTGCAGGCTTCAGTATCATTAGCTTCTACTGCAGTACCAACCGCAGCCCCGGCAGCATTTCTTCATCCCGGGAGTTTGTGGGTGGGTGGTTTTGCCGGGGCTTGCCTGGGTGTCTCTCCTGGGCTCAACTGTGCTTGCTCAAGACGCCTGGTGTCAGCTGTTAGGTGGGACAGCTGGAACAGCTGGGACGTTTGGTCCTGCTCCGCGTGTCTGTCCCCTTCTGGGAGGCTGACCCGGGCTTGTTCTTATGCAGGTGCAGAGGTACACGTGGAAGTGTACAAGGCCTGTCGATTGAGACCCAGGCTTGAAAATGGCACCCTGTCACTTCGACGTCATTCCGTTGGGGAAAGCAGGTCCCACAGCCAAGCCGGTGTCACCTAACTACAAAGTTACATGGTGAAGAGCGTGGATACGGGGAGGGGTGAAGAATGGTGGCCAACCGTAGAATCTACCGTAGCTCCCACCAGCTTGCCGTCCTGGGGCTCTGCTCCCAGGCCATCTGGGGGAGGGCCCCAAGGAGCTCCTGCTGGGGCTGCTTTGGAGGGGACTCTCAGGCTCAGGGAAGGGGACAGAGCGGGAGAGGGAGGTGCATCACAGAGGCTGCTGTGTCTGCACTTCTCCCTTGGGTGTGGTCACCTGCAGGAAGCTTCAGGAAGCTTCGGCTGCACTCGCGTCTGCTGGGTGGTGGGCGAATGCCCTGCCATCGTTTGATTGCAGCCACTGCCTTACCGGTTTGGGGGTCTTTAATCTAGATAGATTAATTGAGCTCTATCTAACTACCCACATATCCGTCTGTTACGCCTTCATCCATGCTTTTCTTAATTTTTACCTTTAGCTCAGTTAGACGTTGGTTCATAAGTAAAAGTGCAGTTAAGGGCCTCTTGCAGCCCCAGATCTTTCAGGTTCACTTCAAAATCTTTTCTCACAGTTCTTGTATATGCTTCAGGCCTCGCACACCTGCCTTCCATCCTGGTCCCATTCCGAAGCCACTTGGTCGTCACAACAGCTCTGTAAAGCCAGGACGATGCTCATCACTTTACAAATGAAGGGAAGTTGCTGGTTCGCACAAGCCAATCCCCCAAGACTTTGCTGCTTGTAAAAAGAATCAATGATTCTAGAACTTCCCTGGTGACGTAAGGCTGGCTGGGCTGAGGTGAGACAGCTGCCCTGGCCAGGCCCTGAGGCAGTGACCAGCACCCTCCCATCTCTCCAGCCCCACAGATGTAGGGCCGGGAGGCTGTCATTCTTACGGTAGCTGTGGGTGCGATGTTTCCTGGCCCCTGGGGTGGCCTCCGTCTCCTCAGGGCTCACAGGTTTGGAGAGGCTCACGTCTGTAATGTAACAGCAAGTGATGCCTTCACAGCTAACCTGGCAAACCCAAACCCAGCCGCCCACATTCAGGAGATTTATCATCCCTCGTGGTGCACCCGGAGGGTGAATTTACCAACCAGAGCTCAGTCTTTCTGGTCCTTGGTCTCTGAGCGCTGGGAGACCCTACCACGTCCCTGACACTCAGAGATGTCAGTCTGGCCCAGAGCAAAGAACCCAGGTCACGTGTTGGGGTTTTGCAATATTGAAGTGACTCCTGGCTTCCCCCATGCTCGTCGCTGTGTCCCCGAGGACTTCCCTAGCACCGACCATCAGACCAGTGTGGACAAAAACGGGGCCACACACGAACCCTGACACGCCCCGGGGAGGCCTGCGTGGGAGGTTTACACACTCAGAGACCAAAAGTAACCCCATAGGAGCGTCTGAAATGAAAACTTTCTAACTTTCTAACTCAAAGCAGGTCACGGTGGATGCTCATGTTCTAGGGCGACAGAGTATTTTTCCGTAACCAAAGTCAGCCTTCACCTGGACCGAGCCTCTCCGTTGTGTTTTTGCATCTAAAATAACTGATAACCTGATAACATAGCCCTGGAATATCCAAGTAGCTTCCTTTTCTCAAAGCACGACCAGGGACCCAGAGCAGAGACAGCAAATCCCCTCCTTGTTATTATCACGTTAACTGTTAACGACCCGATCCCTGCTTACGTAAAAGAAGTATGTGTTTATTCCTTTTACTTTTTATCCATTCCCAGAGATTTCCCCACTTGGCTTTCTCCCGCCTCCCTCGTCCGTCACCAACGGATTGCGTGTATCCCACTCATACTTTTCCCTTTACAGGTTTAAACCGGTAGAGAATTTTTGAGTTTATTTGAGCCAAACTGATGACAATTGCCGGGAAGCAAAACCTCAACAGATTGAGAAAACGCTCCGGAAAACGGCAGGTTTGCATTTTAGCTTAGACATTGCAATCAAAAGGAGGGGCCTAAGGGAGTTGCCGGAAATCCACCGGTGATAGATTAGGGAGGTGGTGGGGGCGGGGCAGGGGGCGGGGCGGTGGGAAGGGAAGCCTTTGGGATTGGATAAAAAGCAAAATGATAGACACATCCTTCTTTTGCACAGGCAGGTAGGAAATAGTTAACAGTCGACAATGATACATGATACCGATGACAAGGAGGGGGATTTATGATCTTGCTTTGGTACGGCGGTTGTGTTTTGAGGGGTCTGGAAAAAAGAAAATTACTTCGTGATTGCAAAGTCATGTTCATCAGGTACATTTATCTTAGATGCAAACAGCTAGGTCAGTTAAGGTGAAAATTGTCCTTTGATAGGGAAAAATACCGCTCTAGGACACGACTACCCGCTGTGAACTGCTTTTTAACTAAAAAGTTTTAATTTTAGACCATCCTAGGTGGCTGCTTTCGGGCTCTGAGTGCGTAAGGCCGCCACACAGTCCTCCCTTGAGCTTGTCAGGTTTAGTATGTGACCCCTTTTTGTCCCCACCAGCTGAAGCCGGCAAGGACATTTTCAGCCCCACGCCCTGGCAGCCTCAGCCTGTGCCCACCCACCTGCTGGGGAGGCTGCCCATGTGCAGGGATGGCCCAGGGATTAGGCAGGGCACTGGGGCTGCAGCCCCTTGCAGCCTGGGTGCTGAGGGCTCCGCATCCCCCAGATCCGAGGGGGCCAACCTTGCCGCTCCCGCCCCCGATTTTCCCATTGCCATCCCCGCAGCCGAGCCAGGCTGCTTCGGTTCGAATCCTCGGTCTGCACTGGGAAATGTGCGTTAAGCATCCTACTTCGACTTTGGAGTTTTCCCGCCTGTAAAATGGGGATAATACAAGCGCCGATGTCATCATGTTGTGAGGATGCGGTGAGTTGGTACCTGTAAAGGGCTGTGGATAGTTCACAAATACCGACTGTCGACAATATAATTATTGACAGGGAGTCACACTCTTCCGGGGACATTGATACTCACTCTTCCCCACTGTGAGTTCTGAGAAGGGGAAGGATTCAGGGCCCAAGGGGACTACGTATGAGAGGATAGGTGTATACATCTCTCCATTCTACTGTTGACAGGCATTTGGGCTGCTTCCAGTTCTCGGCCGTTACAGAGAACTGCTAGGCACATTCTCGCAGAGGCCCTGGGGTGGACATACCTTGCATGGCTGTTGAGCATGCAGGCAGGAGTGGAACGCTGCGTCTCAGGGGAGGCATGTGCTCAGCTAAATGCTGACAGTTTTATCCAAAGTGACTGTATGTACTTACTGAATTTTGAACCACGATCTGGTATTTCCTGTTTAAATAAATAAAGCAAATTAAGCCCTGACTGATACAGCTCAGCTGGTTGGACCTTGACCCGCAAAGCAAAGGGTCGCTGGTTCACTTCCCACTTGGGACACATGCCTGGGTTGTGGGTCTGGTCCTTGGTTGGGGCGTGTGTGAGAGGCAGCCGAGATGTTTCTCTCTCTCTCTCTCTCTCTCTCTCTCTCTCTCTCTCCCTCCCTCTCTCTCTCTCTCCATCCCTCCCCTTCTCCTTTCTCTAAAATAAATAAATACATAAATAAAATCTTTTAAAAACTAAATAAATAAAACCAATTAAGATGTGCAACTACATACACCACCAAGTCACCCAGACATTGTTCCAAGCTGAGTGTTTCAGTTTCCAATTGCTTCAGTAACAAACTGCCACAAACGTAGTGCCTTAAAGCAACACAGTTCCATTATCTTGCAGTTCTGGAGGTCAGAACCTTAAACAGGTCTCACGGGGCTGACATCAAAGGCTGTGCACCTTCCCGCAGCTGCGGGGTGGGGAGACTGCCCCGGGCCTTTCCCGGCTTCCCCTGCGCCCGCATTCCTTGGCTCTCAGCCGCCTGGCTCTGACCGGCTCCCACCTCACGCCTTCTCTCCCATCCTCCTGCCTCCCTCCTGCAAGGACCCGGGTGATTGCATTGGATCTTGCCTGATGACCCAGGCTAGCCTCTTCATCTCATTATCCTCATCT
>PVJD01018166.1:0-15364 GCA_004026545.1 Mormoops blainvillei | reverse complement strand
AGCAAACCTAAGTTTTGCAAATCCCAATAGGTATACAGAAATGGAAACGGGTGCCGAAAGTTAAGTTTTGGCTTGTCTTCCCAGCGTCTCGCCTTGTTGCCCATTTTATATGCTTTTTAAGTGACATGTATACAATACTAATTTTTCCTTTGTCATCCTCAGCCACCCAGAAAATGACAATACTTAAAATTTTATTTCTAATAGTTATAGATAGAGCCAGACTATAATTAATGTATTATTTATAATAATCATCCTCTAAAGTACTAGTGTCTTATCTATTTTACGTTTTTCCAAGAGATACTTAATATTCATTTCCACAGCTCTTCCTCTTTATTAAATCATTGAGCTTCTTCATTAAATTCATTGATTACCATACATATATATTTTAAAATAACTCAGCAATATATAACAACACTTGATTCTACTACACTTGTCTAAATATTATCCCAGTAAGTTATCTACAATTATATTAACACTTCTCTTGGTAATATCCAATTACTTTTTATGGTCCCTAATTCACTATTCATGTCGCTTTCTTCCTTTATGGGACATTCTGACGCAGCAGATTTGGTCCGGTGGTTTTGTGTACGGCATGTTTGGTGGAGTCAGTGGGCAAAGGGGACAATTTAACAAAACAGTTTTGAGTAGTCTACATCAAAATACGAAAACAATTTGTATTATAAAATACAGTAATATTAAGGGTAAAGAAATAGGATGGAGTGAGGCTCTGGGACAGGATGAGTATTTCTTTTTTTGCACATTATGTGTTAATTTGTTAAAGTTGGCTTCTTATTTAAAATTTAAAACTTATTTAAAATATCCCAGACTCCAAACAACTGCATCAGTGTAGACTGACCAAGGGCCATTTGGTCATTACTCTGACTCTCTCTAGGTATTTCCTATTCAGCTCTCTTTCCATTGGGTTCTTCACAACAGGCCAAGTACTGTAACTAAAATTATGAGCGTCACAAAATTTTGCCCCACACTTCAGTACACAGCTGTGAAAAATAACATTTTCCTAGATAACTATGATGCTAGTGTCATGACTAGCAAACTCAGCACTAATTCCTTAATGTAATTTAAGGCCCAGGCTGTATTCAAATGGCCCCCAACAATACCTCAAATGCCTTTTATAGCTGGTTTGTCCAAATCAGGGAGCAGAAAAAAAAAGTCACTGTCTACATTTGTGACAGAAATATTTAAAAAATTAGAACTATGAAAACTAGATGTAGATGCTCGTTATGCTAGTCCCTAACTTTTGTGTGCGTCTGAAAATATTATATAATGCCTAGAAAAATTATATCATTACGTCTTTGCAAATACATCTATATATGTGAAAGAGAAGGTTCTAAAGTATGCTACTGGGCCCTGTCCTGTTCAATATTGTTATCAATTATTTGGGCCATGATATAGAAAGGATGTTTATCACATTTCTCAGTTGATGAGCTGAGAGGAATATGAATATGCTACATAACTGAATCAAACTCCAAAAAATATTTTTACCCAACTAAATATAACAAGAACTGGTAAATAAATGAGCAGAGAAACATCAGATGTGTTTTTTATGTTCAGCAAGAGCTGGAAGCCAAAGGTTACCTAAGGATTACCATCTAGCTTCTGTGATGGCTAGACCAAATGCAACTATTGAAAGCATTCATAAGAACAAAGCAAAAATGAAATAGGGTCCCTTGTTAAGAGGGGCCACTGCCCTCCCGACCTGGGAGCTACATCTCTCAGCTCTGTCAGATGAGCATGACCACAGGCAGGACAGTAAATGCAAAGGTAGGAAATGGGAAAGGAAGTGGTATGGACAGTGGGGGTACAAAAGACAAATTGCTATAGAATCTTGAATTTAAGTTTCCATTGTTACGGGAAAGCTTCAAGATGAGTACAAGGCAGCCTAACCATCTGCTAGTGAGAAGGCTCAGACATCCAATTCAGGCACATGGTCTGGCCCATTAGTCACAGATTACCTAGTTCTGTCTTGGACAGATTTCAAGGGACAGAACTGTCATCTGAACTGGAGATGGGAACATAATACGAACAATAATAAAATGTCACAGTATCACACTGGATGCTGCCCTGACATAGTGGCGCTGACAAGGGAAGCAGGAGGGTCTCAGTTTCTGGAAAGGGTAAAGCCCTTTGTGCAGATTCCAAGACCTATGGATCGAATCCTGCATGTCTTCCTTCCTCCTGTATACACGGTCTCTGTTGGCTGGTCCATCTACTCTCCGGTCTTAGAGGGCAGATTATATTACTCATCTTTGTTTGTTTGTTTAAGATTTCATTTATTTTATTTTTAGACAGAGGGGAAGGTGGAGGGACAGAGAGGGAGAGAAACATCAATGAGTGATTGCCTCTCACACGCCCTGCACTGGGGACCTGGCCTGCAACCCAAGCATGTGTCCTGACTGGGTAATCGAACCGGTGATGCTTATATTACTCATCTTTGTATCCACAGTTCCCACACTCTACCTGACATATAGTAGATACTTCATAAATGTTCATGAAATAAGTGCATGCTTGCCTATAGGATACAGGCAATAATCAATACATCAGCTTATGTACTGGAGAGTTTACATAGCACTCTAAATGCTGTGGCCACATGACATATACACACCTTGGTCTCCTTAGCCGGCCGACCAGACAGCATGTCGTCATAATTGAGGCCGTACCCAGATAGGAACAATGACAATGAGGTACCAACGGATCAAGCTCTAATTTTGATGGATGACTGTCTAAACTGGAGTGCAAAGCTGGGAACTTCTCAAAATAGAGGCTCGCATGAGTGTGTTTTACTATGGTAAGGCATCATGTTTTCTGCAACAGGTTAGTCTGGGCAGTTCTGACTAAACACTTTTATGTGGATTCCAAGAATTTTTAGAGAGACAATGTTTTGCGAAATGACCAGTAATTGTCGACAAAGAGCTATCTGGATTTCCTGCAAGAAGATTCCTTCACCTAGGGTCCGAGGTGCGCTGCCTTTCCCTTGGGGTGGGGTAGGGAGGGAGGCTCTCTGGAAGACTAGTTCAGAGTGCTCTCCCGGTACCAAGCCTCCTCCCCAGCCCAAGGCACTGGTGATCAGATCTGACACAGGTCTGTGAGCCACGTTATTGTGGATGGGGCATGGTGCTACACCGCACTGCCTTCAAGTGCTGTTTCGTTCTGCCTCAAGTCCTAGAGGACTTTTTGTTGAGAGAGAGAGAAGATACTAGAGGATTTCTCAAGTCCCTTCTAAATCTAAACTCTTCGGATGATTGTTTTAACATATTCATGACTGCAGGAAGTAAGGCAGAAGACTGTAAAAGTAGATACAAAGCCAGAAAGAGAAATGTAGGCGAAATAATAAACTTCAAACCTTTGGAAAGGCACCGCCATCTAACCCATCTAGTCCCTAGTGTCTCTAGGATGGTTAGTTGAAAAGTAAGGCTGTTTGCCATAAGGGTATGCACCAAAACGATAGACATACATAGTTCCAAATGTCCCTACTTTCCCTTCGTATTAATAAATTTATCTTATCTCTTTAATTCATTTATATTTTCAGTTTTTGATGTAGACTACTCAAAACTGTTTTGTTAAATTGTCCCCTTTGCCCACTGCAAATCTCTTCCTTATTTTCTGAAGTTTTCTTTCTTGCCTGCTGCCAAGGCCACCCAAAGCAATGGCCTTTCGACAAGTGTCTCTGCTTTGGCCTTTGCCATTTCAATTCATTCTTCACGTTCCATTAATGACTCTTGTTAAATTATCACAATTTGGTCACTCACCGCCTAGCTCAAAGTTAGAGGCTCCTTGGTACACAAGGAATTACATCAAAAATCATGCCTGGCAGTTAAGTCCTTACCAATCTGGCCTGAGGTTATTTCCATAATCTTTCCTGAACAAGAAATCTAAGCGCTATGTGGTCTGAATGATTCCCCTGTTCCCATGAGCACCTTGTCTTTCACTTTCCTCTGAATATCCAAATTCTGCCCACCTTCAAAGCCCAGTCAGACTCCATTGTTTAACCCTCTCAAGCCAAGAGCTATCCTCTGGTCTTTTGAGGTTCTACTATACTTCTTTACCATTTGATGAAATACTCTCTAGTTTGGTAATTAACTTTCATAGGCATTTTATTTTTCTCAGGTAAATTGTAATCTCAAGGTCAAAGACTTTACCTAGTTTTTAAATTTCCCAAAATGCCTAGCACAAGTGCTTCACATGGCAGGTGCTGAATAAATATTAAACACTCAAGGAGTAATTCTCAACATTTATGAACCTTTTTTTTTGCAGGAAATTATTTTGTCTGAAACCACCACCAAACTTCAGAATTTCCTGTAGCTTCAGCACACCATGAATGAGTTAGTTTCTCAATTAAACAAATAATGGAATCCTCAGACATGCCCACTGCTAATTAGAATACAGTCTCAAAGACAGATTCTGGCAAACAATACACTCTTGTCACATTTAACAAGGATGAGGCATTTTAAATAAACAAGAGAGCATTATATTCCAGAAATTGTCTCTTCCCACTGTGATTGAAAAGGAAAACCTCACTGGCTTTAGGAATACTAAACCAAAAGTATATACTTATAAACCATAGATAATTCTCATCTTTGGGCATGAGTATAGACTTAACGTGTGCCATTTGGCCAATATTCTACCTACTCAAAATGTGATCCATGGACAAGCAAAATCCACATCATTTGGGACCTTATGAAAAATGCAGGGTATCAGGTTCTACCTCAAACTTATTTTTTAAATATTTTATTTATTTATTTTTAGAGAGGAGAAGGGGGAGAAAGAGAGAGAGAGGAACATCAGTGTGTGAGAGAAACATCAATCGGCTGCCTTTCATATGCGCACCGAATGGCGGCCAAACCCACAACCCAGGCATGTGCCCTGACCGGAAACGACTCAGTGACCTTTCACTTTGCAGGACGACATTCGACCAGCTCAGTCACACCAGTCAGGGCTCTACCTCAAATTTATTGAATGTGAATTCTACCTCTGAACTAAATCCCTAGGTGATTTTGAAAAACACTCAACAGCCCCCAAAATGGGCATAGCTGACTGCACAGAATGAGTATTTTATGTAGGTGCCAACGAGTGTAGAATTTTTATCCTTTCACAACAGCCTATGCCGGTGGTTCAGCACAGACTTCCGGGCCCTGCCCCCAGGGCCTCTAGCTCAGTAGCCCCGTGGAGGCCCTGAGAGTCTACCTGTCTAACAGACTTTCAGGCGACTGTGATGCTGCTGGTCCAGGAACCACCAACACTGGCTCACACGATCTAAAATAACACGCTGCATATCCTGGGAATGTTGCTTCAAGTGCACTCCCAGTGGAAGGGAGAATACTGAGCTAGTAAAGAGGAAAGAGAAAAAGAAATGGCAGCAACTGTTTCATTTACGTTAGGGAAAGAAGCTGTTAACACTCCTTTGTACACAATGGGGTAAAAATAGCTGAAGAAATTACTATAGCAACAACTATGCCATCTGCAAGGTCTTTCTCTACCAATATTAATGAGGAAAGAAAACCCATCTTACAGAAATTCTATTTCATCATCAAGACTTACAAGAAAAACCATGGGAAACATACTGCATTTGCTAAACACTGTGAGGTAACGTCACAGATTTAAGACAGATTTGAAAATGATTCTCAGAGGTCTAGATTTGGATTTTTTGGTCAAGCAATGAAGTAAACATGTGAGTTTGTATCTATATGACTCTATCACTAGAAAAAGAACTGAGAAATGTTGAAAATATTTTTATATTTAATTTTTTTAAATCTAAAATAGTTCCTTTTTAAAACACTCAAAATGATACATAAAACAATATATAAACCAGAGAGCTCCACCTAGAGTTTGAAAAAAGGGTTATTACTTACACACAAAGCACTAGTTATCCATTATCTTATCTGTTACATAAAAATATACATATTTTTACATAATCTTTATAAAAAGAATAACTTTCTAAAGTGTGAAATACTGTTAACTAAAGGAGAACTGAATTTTTAATAATGATATCTGTAACCTATTTTTCTTCTAAAATTTTGGTGCTTATATTCATTACTGTGAATGATTTAGAAGCCATAACCTTAAGGCAAATTATCAGAAAGTTGGGATAGTATTTAAATCATGGAGAAGGCAGCTTAAAAAGTTGATCCTTATCTGGACTTGCTGTATGACCTTTAGCAACTCATCGTCCAGCCCTGAGGTTTTCATCAGTGGGGGTTAGACAAGACCCGTGATTCTCAGCCCTGGTTGCACACTGGAATCACCTGGGAGCAATGGAAATAAACTGATGCCCAGATCCCTCTCCTAGAGATTGTTAGTTGTTCCGCTGTGGGGCCCAACCTAGTTGCCATGAAAAAGTGATCCAGGTGATTCCAACATGCAGATTGCTTCATCGAATCAGGTGATCTTCAAACTCTCTTCCACCTGTGTCTACTGCTCTAGACAGGTGCGTTCAACCTTCTGGCATCTCTGGGCCACACTAGAAGAGCTATCTTGGGCCACACATTAAATACACAAACACTAATGAAAACAAAACCACCTCATAATGTTTTAAGTAAATGGACGATTTTGCATTGGGCCGCATTCATAGCCATCCCGGGCCACATATGGCCACGGGCTGTGGGTTGGACACCCCTGCTCCAGTTAGTGATTCTCAAGCTTCAGATACTTCAGCCACCTGGAGGGCTGGCTAAAGGTCTGCAGTGGGCCCCAAGAATTTGCATTTTTAACAAACTGTAGATGCTACTGGTATAGGATCATACTTTGAGAATAACTGTTCTAGAAATTACATTTTCCAAATTGCCAAAATTATTCTTCCTACACTTTATCAAACCACAGTATGATATTGTTAGTTTCCCCGATTCCAATCTCTCCTCAAGTGCCTAGCCCACACTACCAACCCTGTTAACATTAACCCACAAATCCTGTGTCTCGCCTTCTCGTAAAACTTTCCAATGCCTTCTCAAAGCTGACAGAAGAACTAACTTGATAATGTGAAGCTTTTCACAATTGGACCCCAAACTACCTTTTCAGCCTCAGTTTCCAGTAGTCCCTGTCATCTGTTCAGGCTCCAGCCAGTTGTCCCCAAATACACAATGGAGGTTCTTTCAGCTCAGTGCCTTTGCACCTGACATCCCCTTCTCCCAAACGTCTTTGTTCTGCCTTCTTTTTCTGACACACACACCTCTCCATTCATTCTGTGTGCCAGGTGTTCTGCTGGGCACTGGGAATTCGAGGGAGAACAGGACAGACAATCCCTTCCCTTACGGAGTCCTGCCTTAAGTACGGTAGACATTGTTAAGTGGTGAGCCCAACACCAGTCAGTCTTAATTACGCCCCACTCCCTCACTGCATTGTATATGTATTTTTTATTTTCTGTATATTGTTTTGATATCTTAAAAAAACAAACAACAAAAAAAAAACTTTCTGGCTGGGGGAAGGCTGGCTTTCCTATGGGCTTGCAATTTCCTGAAGACAGCAAGGACAGCTCAACCCTGACAGTGACTTTAATATGCAAACTAATGAATGAATCCAGAGCCCTACCTCCTCTATCAGGCCTTTGCATCCCAGGAGGCAATACTCGTCTTTCTCAAACATCCCAGGGCCAGATACCAGGCAACTAGGGACCACCCCTGTGGGCCAAAGCCCTCTGGAATTACTCAGACTAGCACGTCCTAAAATGCTTACCCTGCCCAGCCCTGTCCTGCCTGTCCCCAGAAACCCTGCAAAGGCTCTGGCCTCCCCTTCACTCCCTGCTGACCACCCCTGTGACCCTGCATGGCATGCCATGCCTTCGGTCTCTAGGACCTGTGAGTATAATAAACTTGTGTTTTCCTGATCCTCTGTTTCCCCCTGCAGCTACACCTGACCATCTGATAAAAGGACACAACACACCTCCCTTACCAGTGGCTGGAAAGCTGACAGTGGCACAGGTCTGGGAATGTGCTACACCCCTTCCTCCAGCCTGGAGTGTGGGTGACGCTGGAAGCTGGAACACTCATTTCAGAACCATGGGGGAAAGGACAACAGAGTCCTATGCTCCCGGATCCTGAAACTGATGATAAGCTGACCAAGTGCAACATTCACCAGCCTCCAGCCTCCTTTATATCTGAGAAGAGCAAAGCTCCATCTGCTTAAGCCACTTGTTTATCAGGCTGTCTGTTACTTACAGCTGAAGGCATTCTCTTGGGGTGAAGGTGGGGGTATTAAGTAAATCTTCGTAACAGCTGTGACGAGCGACATGACGAGCGATGTGACAAAGCAGAGCATGTGGTGAGAGGGTATAACAGAGGTTTGGAGGTAAAAAAAAGCATCCACTCCAGGCAAAGGGTGGAGTGTCTGCAAAAGTCCTAAGTCAGGAAGAACACGGGCTGAAAGGCAGTGAGGGGGAGGGCGGCAGAGGAGGCTAGAAAGAGAGGACTGCCCTGCTCCCCTACGCAGGAGGGAGCACACTTCTACTGCGTGCATGCGCACACACACACACACACACACGAACGCACGCACCATTCCTGGCCCCCACCCTTGTACTTGCCACCCTGTGCTGAATTCACCTGTTTACCGGTTTTTCCCCAGGTAGACTGTTTGGATTTTTCACAATACCTTTAATCATCTTTGTACCCCAGCACCTAGCAGGGGACATGGAAAGACATGTGCTGAATGAAAAAAATTATCATGATAAAATACTTTAACATTCCCCAGAAGTCATAAAAGGGCTGACTGATGACTTCTGAGGTTCCATTCTGCAACTGAGTCCCACCAACCTATGTGTGCCCTCTTCATGTGACTGAGTGAGAGGCCTGCTCCAATAGGACTTTCCTGGGGTTAAAACATTAACTGACCTTTGATGAGCCTGAAAGCTTGACAATTACCTGGTTTTGAGTATTTTTTTTAAATCACAAGGAGCTTGACTTTAGTACTCCAATGAGAAAGGCAAAACAGAAAGTCCTATTGTGCATGAAATAGTATCTGTATTTGTTTTTTTGACAGTGGGTTAATGGGTGATTTTATTTAATTCTCACTTCTTAATTTTTTATAATTGGCTTGATTCACTTAAATAACCTAAATCGATACAATTATGTATTTACAAAAGTACACAGGAGAACAAAACTTCTTCATCCATAAGTCCTTAGTTTACTCAGTATTAATTTGAAAAGTACTTCATGATTTTTTTAGTTAATAATGAATCACCAAGTTTAAATGTAAAACACGCATAGCCTTTAACTCATGTCCAGGAATCTACACTTTGAAAATACTGGGGAAAGCACACACTTAATGTTGGTACCCTGTTTGGGGTGGGGGGCAGGGCTGGCACTGGTTAGAGTTGTCGGAACATGTGGTCAAAGAAAGCGGGCTGATTTTAGTGGCTTTTCTTGTTGTTTTCAGGTTCCCCACAGACATGTTCCCTTATTGTCTGTGCTGGGCAGATGCTCCTCGCCCACTGGCTCAATGCTCTGGCAGCCTCATCTTCACCAGCTGCTCTCAGTCCAGATGTCACCCCCCTGGAAAGCCCTTCCTTCCCTGACCATCCCGTCTCAAGCAGGAAAACCAGCACTTCCCTCACAGCATTTACCACTGTCTGATGATACCAGTTTACTTACTGTTCATGTGCGGGGCTCCCCACACAGGAAATCGAACCTTCTCTCTGCCTCACTGTTGCTCCCCAGCGCCTAGAACTGTACCTGGCACACATAACAGGCACCAAATAAATAACTGGAATCAACAAAAAAGATGTGTATGTGTGTTCAAGTATGCTCACTGCAACAAGTTTCATAATAGCAAACACAAAACAAAAACAAAGCCTGCAACAACTTGAATGTCCAGCAAAATAATTAAATAAATTATGATTTATCCATGCAATGGAATACTCTGTAGTGACTTAAAAGAACATTTACTGCCATGTACTGTGAAGTTTTTTAAAGTTACAGAAGAGTATGTGTAGCATAATCCCATCTTTGTAAATGATAAAGAGATAAATATAACTAAACAGGTAGATATAGTTGTTTTTTGCAACAACAGGATTATGCTATATGTATTTTTAACATATTTTTAACATATGTTTTTATACACATAGGAAAAAAGCATAGGACTTTGGTATTATGAGGACAGGCAGGGCTTATATATTTTATTCCATATAACTCTGTAGCATTTGAATTTTTGGAACAACCATGTAAACGTTTTGCAAATTAAAAAAAAATTATCACATTTATTTTGCAGTGAGTAGAGTGAAACAGTCTACTTCAAGCTTTTGGAAAATTAAAATTAAAAAAATAGTTTGTGCTCACATTTGTCTACTTATTGTAGCTTAACTTTAACAAACATAAAATACTAAAAGGTATATTTTATTTACAGTATCAAGTTTTTTTAAAAATCCCCAACCCAGGATATGTTTATTGACTTTAGACAGAGAAGAGGGAGGGAGAAAGAGAGAGAGAGACACATCTATTGGCTGCCTCCCGCATGCACCCCGACCAGGGATGGAACCCGCAACCTAGGTATGTGCCCTGACTGGGAATGGAACCTTTTGGTGTACAGGATGTCGCTCCAGCCAACTAAGCTACCTGGCCAGGGCTACAGTATCAACTTTTAAAAAGTAATTAGTTTAATAATGGCTGAAACTTGGAAGCAACTAAGGTGTCCAACAGCAGGTGAATGAATAAACTAACTGTAGTACATTCCTACAATGGAATATACCATTCAGCAATAAAAAGAAATGAACCAGCCCTGGCTGGTATGGCTCAGTGGAATAAATGCCAGCCTGAGAACCAAAGGGTCACCAGTTTGATTCCCAGCCAGGACACATGCCTGGGTTGCAGGTCAGGTCCCCAGTAGGGGGCGTGTGAGAGGAAACCACACATTGATGTTTCCATCTTTTGCTCCCTCCCTTACCCTCTTTCTAAAAATAAATAAATAAAATCTTTTTAAAATGTGGTAAAAAGAAAGAAAGAAAGAAGAAAAGAAAAGAAAGAAAAGAAAGAAAAGAAAGAAAAGAAAAGAAAAGAAAAGAAAAGAAAAGAAAAGAAAAGAAAGGCAGAAAGAAACCAAACCCATGGAATGTATAACATAAAGAGTGAACCCTAAGGTTAACTATGGACTTTGGGTGATAATGATGTGTCAGTGTAAGTTCATCTTGGTTTTAAAAAAAGTACCATTCTGGTCAGTGATACTGATAATGGGGAGGCTATGTATGTGCAGGACTGGGGGTATATGGGAAATCTCTATACCTTCCTCTCAATTTGATTGTAAACCTGAACCTTCTCTAAAAGCACAAAATCTTTCTGGAAAAAAAAATGTTTTTAAAAAGAAAATGTTTCAAGCTACACAGTAATCATCTAACTAAAATCTGTTTTTTGAAAAAAAATTTTTTTTAAAAAGCTATCAAGTCATCAAAAGGCACAGAGGATTCTTAAAGGCACATTTATTTCTAAGTGAAAGAAACCCATCTGAAAAGGCTACATGACTGTATGGTTCCAAATATTTGACATTCTGGAAAAGGCAAAACTACTGAAACAGTAAAAACATTAGTGGTTGCTAGGAGTTCATGGGGAGGGATGAAGAGGCAGAACACAGTGGGTTTTTAGGACAGTGGAACTGTTCTTTATGGAACTATAATGGTGAATACAACTCATTATATATTTGTCAAAACTCATTGAATGTACAACACAAAGAATGAACCCTAATGTAAACTATGGACTTTAGGTGATAATAGTATATCAGTACTGGTTCATCGGTTTTAACATATGTACCACACTAAGGCAAAACACTGTAATAGATGGTGTGGGAGGACAGGTCAAGTGTGAAGGGGTATATGGGAACCCTCTGTACTTTCCTCTCGATTTTTCTATAAACCTAAAACTGCTCTAAAAAAATTAATTCTAAGAGATGGCTCCTGCAGTATGGGGGATGACTCAGCACATGGATCCTGGTGGCTACTCCCTCAGTTCTCTCCCCAGAGCCACCAACCCCAGACTTTCCTCAGGCGTCCCTAGGCCAATTCTGTCCTCCGTTTGCCAGCACCCAGGATGCCAAGTTACTGTAAATTCATGTGATTTCTCATGGATATTGTTTCTGCAGTTTTCATTTTTGCCATATTTTATTTTCACTGATGGAGAGAGAACAAAAAAGAAAAAGACTTGGAAAGCACCAGCACTTACACAGGTACTGAGAGTATAAGCCTCGAAAAAAGAAAAAGTGAGGAATGAGAAGCTTTAAATGTCTCTGTAGAACATCCCTCCCAAGAAGCTAAAAGACCTTGGACTCTAAAACCCCTCTACCCAGCTTTAACCAACAGCACAGGAGCTCCCCGGGCTCTCACAAGTCTTCAGCAGTCCCCAAGAAGAAAAACAAACCAGAGCCAGTCAAGAAAACCATCAAACCGTTGATGCCTGCAAGGATGACACTAGACAACCGATAACGTTTAAAGGACTTTGATTCCATCCAAACACCCACCTGGGTGGCCAGCAGGGAGGCCACCCTCCAAACGACATTGCTTGCCTAGAAGGTGAATGAACCAACAATTTCTTCCATAGGGGTCCCTCATTCTGAAACACAACCCAAAAGGACCTCCAGTATTGAATCCTTCCAAGAATCATCTTTTATGACGTTTTCTACCACATCCATCAAGTCCTTCTCCTTCGGGCTGTCTTCGAAGAAGAGTTAGCCCCATCTTGCCACCTTCTTCTGCTTCCTTTCTGTGCTAGTTTAGCGATAGTAGAATTGATCAAGAAAGGAGCGCAGAAGAGTCATTAAGACTCTAGGACAATGTTCTGGCCTAGTCTCTTTATGAAGGATGGAGTTCCGGCATACAGGCAAGGAAAAACCAGCTGTCGTGGTCTTGGAGCTGGAGCTCATTGTTCTCGGGGTGATACAGGGTTTGTCTCATCCTAACCCTTCATGGTACTCCCTGCTAATGGAGCAGCTCTGGTGGGCATCGGCATGAAAATAAAGGCAACATTTCAGGAAAAAGAAATTAAATCTATTAATTTTTTAAAAGCAATTACTGCTGCATTATGCATTTCTTTTATTAAATATGATTGTCTTATTAAATTCACGTATTTAAAATATAAACTTTAAGGCAAAAATCATGATACACATATTATATTCCAAAGGAAAATAAATGACTTAGTATTTGAGCTCTAAAACCTGATGTTAGAATTCCAACTGTACTATAGATATTTTTTGCTTCTTGTTTGCCATTAGAGTAATTTATTTTCATTAGGTTGCACCAAAGTTTTTTCCAAAGTTATGGCTCCTCCATGAATTTTTGTTCTCCTGTAAAATTTACAAGTCTTCTATATTTCCATAGAACATACAATGGAAAACACACACACAAACAAACATCCAACAAATACTTTCTTAATAACCCCTTCTATTCGTGTAAGTAAGACCTTATGAATAAGGTATAAAATATTAGTAAAATGCTTTGAGATTCTCAGATAAAAAAAGGTTAGAAAAAACTAGCAACTCTGGGTATATAGAAATTCATGCCACTTATCATCTGCCAGAGAAAAGTTATTTTTAAAAATAATAAATAACTTTGAATCTGACACTACTGAATTGTTCACAAAATCCACTGCTTCATTCTAATCCACTAGTGTAACAGCTGGAAATTAAAAACAATGGCATTTCATAGTGAAAGCAAAATGCTGTTAAAATTTTACACTTCACACAAATGCTAAGTGCCTGTGGAAGCTATAAACACAATTAGATTGGTGACTATGTCTATTCCACTACTAACTCTTAAGCTGTGAACACATTTTAACTATGTGTATATTGTCGACTCTGTATAGAACCATGGAATTTTAGCTGGACAGGACCCTAGAGGTCACCTACGCTAACTTACCATAATCCAGTGAGTTAGATCTTCTACAAACCCTTGACTTGTCTGAAATCTACATCAGGGGTCAGCACACCTTTTTCCATAAAGGGCCAGACAGTAAACATTTTAAGCTTTGTGGCCATCAGTTGAAGCTACTCAACTCTGCCATGGTAACACAAAAGCAACAACAAATAAAACATGAATGAGTGGGTGTGGCTGGGTAAATCTTCATTTACAAAACTGGCAATGGGCCAGATCTGTCTCAAGGGTTGTAAATTTGCCAACCTCTGACCCAGACCACTCCTAGTTATTAGAATGCCACCATTAGATACATTAGATGCCTTTATAGGAAAATTCTTTATCAGGTGAACTGAAATAAGCAAATCCACTCATCGCTACACCCAAAATTATCCCCTCTGGAACACAGAACTCTATCCTTTCCCATGTATCAGCCCTTCACCTAGTTGAAGTAAACTGTCATTATTCCCTCAGGTATTCTTTTCTCCAGTCTAAATATCCACAATGCTTCCAAGAACTCCTTGTGTTAAGACATATTTGATCATCCTCTTTTATACATACCCCAGTCTGTGAATGATGCTTTGAAGTGCAGAGTACAGATACGTGACATATGCTTTTAAAAATATGTAGCAATCAAGATATAATTTGAATTTTCGAATTTGGCTCACTGTTTCCAAATACAAATATTTTTAGTTTTTTGTTTTTTTGGTTCTTTTTTTTTTTCCCAAAGTTACCATTTAATCTTCAAGAAAAATATTTTTGTGTAGATGTAATCAAAGGTTATGCTCAGTGTCATAACTCTTTACAAGACATAGAAAATATTTTTTAATTTTGAAAAGGAAAAAAGTAGGTTTAATAAAACAATAGATTCAAAATGGTTTCTACGCATCAAAAAATGTTGGCAGAACTTATCTCTACAATTCAAATCATATAATGCAAACTGCTAAAGAAAGCCATCAGTCATTCTTTCTGAGTAAGAAAATGAAACACAGACGGGGAAGAACACACACACACACACACACACACACACACACACACACTCCCCTGCATATGTCCTTGGATGCCGTGGGCTCCTTGGCAAAACCAGAGCGGGGCTGCTGTGATTACAGACAGGCTGCCTCTAAGCAACGGTCCCTGTTGAATTCCACATTTCAACGACTTGGGAAGGAACCACACACGCATTTTTAAAGACAATTTAACTCTGATTTCTCTGACTTATTGTCACAGTATGCCACCAGAAGAAAATAAAGCAATATTTATATAGCTACCATGTTCAGTCTAACCTTACAACTGATTTCTGTAACTTCTTACTATGGTTTAATTTTTTGATAATTCAGTACCTTAAACACTATACTGCACATAGTTGATGCTAGAGGAATAAATTCATTCTTTAAAACCTAAATATTTTTCATTGTAATGCCATTTTATAATGTTTGTTACGCTTGATTTACACTCTCAGGTGTCTGGTTCCTGCTCGCTCGTCATCAATCACATCAGCTCTCCCTGCATAATCCTATCCACGTACATGGCTTCAAA
>PVJD01018164.1:0-15367 GCA_004026545.1 Mormoops blainvillei | reverse complement strand
AATGGGTATAATAGCAGTTATTCAAAATAGTGAAAAAGTGAAAGTAATCTAAATGTTTTCTACTTGTACATGGACAAACACAAACATTACACTAAAGACCTCATATGGTATGACTTCATTATAGTATGACAGAAAATTGACTGACAATAGTGGTTGCCTAGGGCTGGGATTATAAATGGGCATTGGCTGCAGTGGGCACAGGAGAACTTTTTGAAATGATGAAATGAGCTAAAGCTGGATTGTGATGATAGTTGAATAACTATAAATGAAAGAAAAATCTTAAAACCAAAAAAATGTATGGTATGTAATTATACCTCAGTAAAATTGTTTAAGAAATTCACATCTTCAACACATGGAGAGCTCTCTCAAATCACAAAGATATACATGAATGTCCTACTGGAAAATGTGGTAATCAGAATGAATGAAATAGATAGAATATGCATGTAAAATGTTATTAAATCTCAGTTAAGCAAATTAAAATAGACACAATCTATTTTATTTTATTTTATTTTATTTTATTTCATTTCATTTCATTTCATTTCATTTCATTGTATTTTATTTTAATCTGCAGTTCCATCAGATAGTTATATGACTGTGGGGGAAAAGCTTAGTACAGGTTTTGGCAAATTTTTACTGTAAAAGAAAACAGGAAATAATTTAGATGATCTTAAACATAATATATATTATAAACAGTCTCTGTGAAAGGAGCAGAAACAATATCTAAATAAATGAGTGTTGCTGTGTGCCAGAAGAACTTTATTTACAAGTGATAGTAGGGTAGGCATGGCCTCAGACCACAGTTTTTTGGCACTTACCCTCACAAAATCTATTTATGGGTGGTTAAATTCTTATGTCATTTCTGGAGAAAAATTAGTCAAGTGTCAAAAGTTTTATTTGCTTTTTTTAATACATAAATTTCAGTTTTAGATTTTTGTCCTAAAGGAAAATAGAACAATCAAATATATATTTATATATATAGATAGTTTGTTCATAGATGATAGATAGATGATAGATAGATGATAGATGATAGATAGATAGATAGATAGATAGATAGATAGATAGATAGATAGATGATAGATGATAGATAGATAGAATGTCTGGAAAAAGTCCAACCATTGTTAACATAACAAGGATGGCTTGCATGATATCAGTGTAATCTGGCAGCCAAGGAGAGTGGACTGAAATGTGCACTTGTGAACAATGACAACTTCATTGTAGTAGTTGTGTGGGGCAGTAGACACCATTGAGTGAGCCTGTGTACTGTGTGGCCGTCACATCCAAAATGACTGAGTGAGTAGAGCAGTGAATCTGCATCAAATTTTGTGTTAAGCTTGAACATTCCTCTGTGGAAACTATTCAGGTGATTCAGAAGGCTACAACTATAGGCAACTGGTGATTGGCAGCTTCATCACGACAATATGTCTGCTCATGCATCACACCTTGTTCAGAGTTTTTTGGCAAAACATTAAATCACGCAGATGACTTAGCCCCCATACAGCCCAGATTTGGCACCCTGTACTTCTGGCTTTTCCCAAAACTAAGATCACCTTTGAAAGGAAAGAGATTTCAGACTCAGATTCAGGAAAATACAGCCAGGCAGCTGATGGTGACTGGGAGAACTATATGAGGCCCCAAAGTGCCTATTTTGGAGGGGACTGAGGCATCATTTTCCTATGTACAACGTTTCTTGTACCTTGTATCTTCTTCAATAAATGTCTCTATTTTCAGATTACATGGTTGGATACCTTCTGGACAGACCTTGTGTGTCTGTATAAAAATTAATTTGTGTTGATTACATAAATACATTCATACATTGAAATTCTATTCAGTTAAATATATATTTATGAAAATCAATATTTACTGGCATTGAAATACATTAAACATATTAAAAATACAGTTGCATAGATTTTAATGATTCCATTTTATATAATTACATGTCTACATATCTGCATGATTTATATACCTAGAGTTTCATAGGGGCAAATTTAGGAATACATGCTTCCAACTTTTAACACTACTCATTTGTTGGTATAATTTCTGATAATTAAATGTTTTAAATATTTAATTCCTATATGACTTATTTTTCTGCAATGAATAGATAGATCAATCTTACAACTGAAACCAGAAAAGTCAGCGTTCGTGCTTCCTATCACTATGAGAACCAGTAAGTAGAGACAAGGATTGAATCTATGGGTGCTTCATTCAGATGCTGATGATCTGAGAAGATGGCGGGTTATATGCCCTAAAATCTGAATTCCCATCTTATTTCAAGCTGACCTTTCTATAAGGCAAAGAAGAGGGTAGGTAAGGGGTTTCGAAAAGGGTTAATCGGATAAGAGTTGCAGACCTACAGTGATTTTCTTAGTATTTCTTTATCTGCTGATCAACAATTTTTTATCTGCCTCACAAGTGTTCTTTCCCTAGAACACAGTGGCTCTGATACCATCTCCATGGCTTGCAGACCCATGGAGCACAAAGGCTGAATTACTTGTGAGCTCCTGGAGTCACATGGTTGGTCATGCATTCCAGTTCCTGCAATAACAGCTTTCCACATGCATTAATCGCTTAAGCCTATCAACTATAATTAAAATCTTTAACTCTTGAGTTCCCCTATCACAATGAAGTATAAAAATAAAAATCTGAATTGGCCCATCTTCTTTAATAATTAAAAACATAAAAATCTGTTCTTAATGACTTAAAGTTTTACTTATTTGGAGTTTCTAATTAATTAAACTTTAATAAATATTCACGATATCTCTACAAAAAAGTACTTATCAACTACATAAAATAAACTGCATAACACATTGCTTCAAAATCAGTTAATTAAATATTCAAATCCATGTCTGAGTTTGAAATATGACTAATTAAAAGCAATCACAAAAAAAGCAATATTAAAAGCCTTACTAGTTCATTCTTTGTTCAAATTGACCTGGATCACTAAGTTATGCTCTTTTAATTATAGCAACAAACATATTTCTGATACAAATTATTCTGTACAATCATTTATTAATTTTCCCCACTATCTTTCAAATGTCATTTGAAATGCTACATAAGCTGCAGAGTCTAAATCATTTTAATTGCTAAATTTCCTTCTTAGGACTACTTAAAAAGGCAATTTAGGTAATTAATCTGTCAGTGAGAAAACAACATAGATAAAAGCCTTGATTAGCTAGAACCCACCATATCAGACACTTCAGTTAACTATAATTTTGAAAACACAACTTCATGAGAGACAAGAAAAAAGGCAAATTTTAATTTGGAAACAAAGCAAACAAACAAAATCTCCAAAATCAAAGCTTTGGAAAACAATCTGCTTTCTCCCTACCCTACCCACCTTAAAAGTAAAGCTTATCATTTGAATCCTTTTTACTTCCTTTTTCCAAGACTGAGAAGAAGATGACCTTACACTGTCCTTCCATTGCTATTATTTGAGGTTAATGCATTCACTTCTTGGCTTTGATTTTTATCATCCCATAACTAAGCTTCCAAGCTATACTAGGTCTACCAAACCACTGTTTCTTTTATTATTTTTCTCTTTTCACTCCTCAACCTAAATAAAGAGGTAAACTGAGGCAAGCTCAAATGACAAGAAATTGAATTTTTTGAGAACAACAGAGGAATTACCATTTGGGGAATACATGCTGTATCAAGGTACAGGTGAGTCTGTGAGGGTTTGGGATGGACTTTATTCATGGGCAAGGAGTGCAAAGATGTAGAAGTCCAGCCAGAGTTTAAGTGTGACCAGATAGTAACTGGGCCCCCAGTGGGTCTGCCTCAGGCCGGCCTGTAATGTGTAGGCTCTTGACTTCCTGCAGGGAAGATTTCACAAAACAAGTCCAGGTGACTTTGAAAGTACATGTATTAAAGCCGTAGGTAGATAGGGAAACAAGCAAGGGCCTAGAATAGAAGCAACAGGAGACACTAGGTTGGGGCTACTTTGGCTCTCTAGAAATATAGGAAAGGAAAGAGCCTAGGCTGGACTATATGAACTCACTCTATGAGAAGTAAAAGTCACCATGACAGAATTGAGCCAAGGGGGGTTACTGTTAGCTCACTGGAAAGTCAGAGACAAAGGAGGGCTTGAAGATAGGTCCAGAGGTACCCGGCATGAGCTGCTGCTGCCTGTTCCTCCCCTGGTTGCAAGTCTTGTGGAGTCCCTTAGAGTTTAGGAGATGCACACCTGTGGAGGAAGCTGAGGGAAGCGAAAGGTGTGGGCAGGCTCTGGGGAGGGAGGGTGTGCTGGGCCCTTTGTCATGAGGGTTTTAAAGACTGGCGGTTTAGGGGAGGTTTTAGAGGAGGATCTCAATAGAATATTCATCAGTTTTATGCTGATGTGCCAAAATGAGATTTATTCCTTTAATCTCATCTGTCCTTAGTGTGGTTTGAACAGATAGTACTAACTGGATTTCTGCTACCTTTCTGAGTAGGGAGATTTAAGCTATTTACCCTCTAGTTGGGGAGAAGTGTAAAGCATTTACTCTTAAGTGTCCTTGGTTATGGAAGATAGAATCTTGCAATTTAATAGATGGCTATAAACTGCTTGGTCATTAAACTAAATATTTCTCATTTTCCCTATTCCACTTGTCCTTGCTTACTGGCTTGTCTCATTAGGATCAGGGGAGATTCTTGGTGGATATTCATTGGTCAAGAGATAAGTCTTGGTCATCTGTAAATCAGGCATTTATTGAAAATCAGTCTCTTGGTTTTTCAGTTTCATCCTTCTAAGAGTGCATGGGTAAGATTCTCCATTTCGTATCCTGTGGATCCACTTTAGACTGAAATTCTTTCACATGCTTAGGTTCTTTAACTATAACATGTCCTTGTGTCTTTCATTTTAAAAAAATGCTTACTTCAAAACCAGAGTTCTCAAACTATTCAACTACATGTGTCATCTCCACTTCATTATCATGTATTCCTACAATTCTTTTCCTTGAAATCTGTTTCTCTCCAACCACTGTTCTAAAATCTTACTCAGGTCCTAATGACTTTTCAACAGCATCCTTCGATGCAAAAATATGTTCTTTAATTAGAAAAATATGATTTTTTTCAGTGATATTTATATAAGCTCATGCAAATTGCTTAACCTCTCTCAATCTTAGTTTTATAATATGTAAAGTAAGATTTAATATAGCTCTCATAGCATTTTGTAGATAAGGTTAAAAAATTAAAATGAGAAAAATGAATGTGAATTGGCTACTCAATAATTTGACATTTTTAGGGTGCCTTTGCAATAAATAACAAGTAGTATTTTAAATGTGTTAGGTTTGTAAACATCTGTGTATGACTTTATCAACAACTAAACATCTACACTATATTTTACCCACTATTCTCACCTGTGCAGTTTATTATCAAATTATGTCAAACCAATCTTTTAGTAATCATTGAATTCATTTCACCTGTATCGTTTTTTGAGGCCTCCCTCTCAAAACAGCAAAATCACTACAAAACCATTCAAAAACTGTCTGTCAACTTAGTATCACAGTCCCAAATCTTTAGCACTACACACAGGGGTTTATTACATGTTTTCAAACTAAAAAAAAAAAAAAAAATCCTAAATCTTCCCTTCAAAAACTGTTCCATTGAAATGGGCTACTCTCAGTTTCTTGATTATGGAAGCTGTTTTTTTTTCGTTCCCTGTTCATGCTCTAAGAAATGTGTTCTCTCTCTGTCTCTGTTTGCCTCCCATCCTCCCTCTCCTTTCTCACCTTGTTTCAGAATTGAATTTACCTACCATTTCAGCTATAAAGCCTTGCCTGAGCCCTCAGGTGGAGTTACTCCCTTTACAGTAACCACTGTAACTTGAATATATTTGATATTGTTACAGTAGTTTTATAAATATTGAGCTCTCTCTGACCTTTTACACAATAAATACACTAATGTATTTTGACAGTTCACTCCAGATAGGAGTCATCCAACTAATGTTCTGTGAGGAAATTAATGAATCATTTGATGTTCCAGTCATTTTAATGTGTTATGTGGATCTGTATTCAAAAACTATGGTACGGAAGTAATATAAGATCCTAAAAATTGTTTAGTTTTTGTTGTTTATACGGTTGAAGCTTGTCTTAACTTCAACTTTTCTTAGAAATCAGAAGATTGCACATTTAGTGGAAAACTACAAACAGACATTGCTGTAATTGGCACAGTAAGAATATAAGGTGCTAGGTGAAAAATACTAGAAATGTATTATTTTCATTTTAGATGTCCCAAGAAATAGCCCAAACTGGTAATTTCCCACCTTTTTAATATGGATTTCAATAAGTTGACAAAATTAGTTAGAGCATGTTTTTTGGTCTTTCTACAATTTCTTAAGTGTAAAAAAAAGCTACTTAGTAATATTTAATGTCCATGAGATGAGATTCTATGCTTGACATAGGATAGGAATGAGGACATCTCCCTCATAACTGTCCTCTGTGTCACCCTGAAACAATTCTGATGCCTTGTTCTTTCTGAAGATCAGTTTATATAAATTTAATTACCCACCAGAAAAATTGCAGAAAATTATGAACTTTTCTTAAGTGATCTTAGCTTATTGTTCTGGTGTAATAAATGGGCTTTTATGAAACTGAAATCAAATAAGGGGATTGAAACACACGGGTCAATGGAAAAATACAATCACACTAAGACACCGAAATTAGTCTATTACCTATGGAGAGACCAAGACTGATTTTATAAATAAAGAAATAATATCAGATTAAGTTTACAATTCTGACTTTATGATACAACTGGTTTTTTTTGTTTTTTTTTGTTTTTTTGTTTTTTTTTTGGAAGGAAAGAGAAAGAGAGAGAAGAGACAGAGGAGAAGACTAGGCATGAAGTTATTTGGTTTCAGGTGTTCACTCTGGGATTTCTCCAGGTCCTTTCTGTGACACCATCGACTCACCTCACCTTGCTGAAAACTCTTATGGTCTCTTCTTTGTTCTTAAGGTGACAAAAGATCTTGACATAACACATATGACTTCTCCTTTTAGTTTTTACTCACCTGAGCTCTTCTGGTATTTGCTTTCCCTATACATATCTCTATGCACAAAAGTCCTGCTGTCTCTTACTCCTTAGGATGCTCTTCTTTGATCTTCTTCTGCCCCTGACATTGCCCCAACCCTTAGTCTAGCTAACTCCTCCTGTTCCTTTGGATGGTATAAAAGGACACTCTAACCTCTTTAATCAGGTCAAAAACCCCTATCATGGAGTGTCAAAAGCATAATCATCTCTCTCTCTCCTTCATAGCACTTGTTACAAGAACAATTTACATTTGTCCATGTAGTATTTGATCAATGTTTTTCTCTTCTAATCTCATTGCCACTTCCATCAGAGACGGGGTTGTGTCTATTTTTCCTGTTGTTTTCCCCCAATGTCTGGAAATTAGGGTTGCCAAATTAAACTAATGAAACAACAGGATGCCCACTTAAGTTTGGAATTCATATAAACAATAAATAATAGTTTTTTGTGATATATACTCAATGTTATAGGAAATTAAATTTAGCTAGATGTCTTGCATTATATCTGGCAAACCTACTGGAAATGGAGCACCTATAAGGTCTCAGTGAATATATTTTGAGTGTATGAATATGTCTTGGATAATTTCATAGGACAATTGACATGTCAGTATTTGCCCAGTTGTAGTTTTTGTTTTCCTCTTAACATAGTTCATTATGTGTTGTTTTCGCCAACAGCCTTTGTTTCTTCACAGTCTTTGGCTTTACACAAAAGTGATTTCAGAAGCTTAAATCTAGTGAAATTTATTTGTTTTCCAGTTTCTGTGCTCCATGGAGAGGTCATATGCTCCTTATGTGTTTTCTACCATTGTCAATTATCTCACATCTGGCTGCTTTCACCCATTTACGGCCCTAGAAAGGACTGTCTTATGCAATTGACAGCTTATGCACAAAACAGGTGGCCTATACCTACTTCGAAGGACTACTAAATGTCTATGACTTGAAAAAATGTGAAAGGAGAAGAGGAATTTTGTGAATAACAAATTATAACAAATGTATAATTAAAATGACAAAAGTAATGTTTAGTTTAATTTATTAAATTTAGCATTCATAAGAATGTCATTACATTTGAAAACAATATGCGTGAAAGATGGGTGCAGAGAAATCGTAGTCCATCATTAATTGTAAAACACATGCAAAAATAAAAAGACTTTTAATTTTTAAAGTAAATTTAAATTAATGTGGGATATGTGTATTTTTTATTTATGTTGTAGAATGATGTCTTTAAAAACAGCAATGCCTGTGAAGATCAAGGAAGTTGGCTTGTGTCAACAGGTCTAAGCTTGAGAAATTTTAGAAAACCTGTAGAAATTAAAGTTTAAAGAAAATATTTAGGAGTAAAGATTATGAGCTCTGGCTACTAGTGCAGTCATTAATTGATTTAATTTACCCTGAAACAATTCTGTTGTCATGTTCTTTCTGAAGATCAGTTTATATAAATTTAACTACCCATCAGAGAAATTGTAGAAAATTATGAACTTCTCTTAAGTGACCTTAGCTTATTTTTCTGGTATAATAAATGGGCCTTATGAAGGTGGAATTAAATGAGGGGGTTGAAACAAGTGGGCCAAAGGAAAAGTACAATCACATTGTTTAGGACATTAAACTTAATCTATTACCTTTGGAGTAATTAATTAATTTATTAATTCATTTAATTAATTCAATTGATGCCTTAAAGCAAACTGAACATTTTTGTCACTTCTGATGTAAAATTATCCAGTGAATTCTAATTTCTCTAACTGGATCTCTATTGTTTTTTGTGCCCGAATAAACTTCCAATGACCTGGTTTAATATTCCAGTTTTGTAAAACAGGGCAGTTGTTTGTTTTTTGTTTAATTTTCCCTACGTAGGTCCAAAAATATTGTTCCCAAAACTCTGTCCCACACTGAAATAGTTATATAATACTGAGTATCTGTATATGAACTCTACTTTTTAAAATATGCTTTTTATACAAACACATCAGAAACACTCGATGAGTGTTTAATCAATGGGTAAAGAATATATTTTAATATCAATAATTAAATTATTAAGTCAAGACTGATTTATATGATTTATTATTTTACACTGGTTCTTGGAAACCAATGACATGACTGTAATTACTACCTATCATCTATGTGTACTCTCTGGATATTATGTTTGGCCTGCTGATGTGGGCTTCCCTCAAGAAAACAGCTGTAGACAGGTCAACCACATTGATGTTAGTTCCACACCACTAAGTAGATTAGGTTTCAGATCTCTTTCATCTACAATGAAATGGGTCATGCCTGGTTGTGTCTCAAGATATGTTATATTCCATGGAACTACTCTCCTGAAGACATTTTAAAATTATCTTCTCAGAGTCAACATAAGATAGCAGATGGGTAATCTGCTTGAAGGCAGCTGAGGTCATATATCATTAGGCATCAGGGAAATTCTATATGTAACCAAACATCTGCATTTGCAAAATAGAACTGAAAGCTTTCCAAAATAATTCTCAAAGCCTAATTTCTTGCCAATTTAACATCTGAAAAATTTAGAAAAGATAATCGTAAAAAAGTCAGTGAATTTTTGAGCTGAAAGGGCCCTTAGAGATCAGGTTTTCCAACTCAATAATTTCACAGATGGAAAAACAGAGCCAAAAGAAGTTTAACATTTCACCGAACTTCACATAAATAGTTACTGATAAAAGTGGAACAAAAAGGCAAGTCTTTTGCCAATGCTTTATTGCTGTGCTGCCACCCTCAGCCTATTCAATTTATTAAATACTGTGGACATTATAGATTGTAGACTTCAAGGCTGCACTCTAAATATAATACCAAAGTTCCAATCATTTTTAATACAGTTTCTGTAATCATATTGGAAAAATGGCAGTCAAAATTATCTCTCATAGAAGCCCAGAGAATGCTTTCTCTTGAAGGAAATAATATAAAATTAGGGTAACAAGATCTTTATAAAATGAATGTTTCCATTTGTGGAATTAAATATTTAGAGCTTCCCAGAAATGTGTTGGCATGGGTTCACATGTTTGAATATTTCATTTCCAGTTTAAAAGGAGTATCCTAACAAATAAGGAAATGTGAGAAAGGGCCTCCCCTGTATCATCCCTAGAAATTTTCCTAGGTCATTTTCTAAATGACAGAAACTATGGAGAATTTTTGATGGATACAGGTTAGATGAGGTTCTAGAGACTGATAAGTCAACTTCCCATAATAGTATGGATTAATGGGAAAGCCATGGAGATGACGGACCACTGGGGATTAGGTAAAATTGGTCGAGGACTGACAAGTGGATTGGTAAATTTGATTAAAGTGCTTTTGTTCCAGTTTTTTTTTTTTTTTTTAACATGGGTCTTTCAGTGTGAGGGCATTATTGATTGAAAGGTCCAATTGACAATTTGGGTTTGTGCCAGAGATGCTAGAAATCTAGCAATGTTGACAACAGTCTCGCATAACAAAGATCTGCCCCATATTCTGCATCCATCACAGTTTGAATGTTTCACTGATTGTTCATGTTGGTAAAATAGGTTCATTAATAGCTGAGACTGAAACTTTAATCATTTTATACATAAGTACAAAGTATTATTGAATAATTTGAATACTCAATAAATTTTCCATTAAAAATGCCATCACTGTGTAGATAAAAAAAAAAAAAATTCTACTTTTCAGGGAGAGAATGAGTCATTTGTCATTTTGGAAAGTTGTTTCTTGTGCTATTTGGATAGTCTGTGCCATATAATTGTTTCAGTCCACACCTGTATACATTGCATTTACTATGGCTCTATATTCAGATATGCCTCTGACTCCTTCAACATTTCTCATAGTACAGTCATCTTCAAGGTCTGAAGTATTAAATATATGTTATTTTCTCATAAATTCTTCCTTTTATTTCACCTTTATGTTGCATTTAGGGCATAGTATTGTTTTCACTGTATGTAGTCATAATTCTGAATTTAATTCAGAATAATCAAGGGGAGTTATACAATATTTGCTTTAAAATAGGGCATTGTATATGATGGGGTGTGAGCCACTGCTTTTGTCACTCTTCTTCAGAGCTAAAACGCACGAATGTTGGCAAAGCTCAGGAACCCAGAAAAGGCTAAGGAACAAATTGTGTCCTCTGTCGTACCAACAACAACATCATGAAAACTGCTCCAGACTAGGGGTCACTGGCTCAAATACAGACAGAGGCCAAGCAAGGAATAAGAAGGTGTAAGTTGGGCAAGTAGAAACATTGGAAAAGCCGCCCTATCATGTAGGTCAACCACCCATCCCTGGCTAATTGTTGCTCCAAACTGTGTTAATTTATTTTGGTGAACACATTGATGCCTCGCCAAAATACCACATCAAGGAAAGTCTTAGTGCTCCAGATTGTTTTAAACCATCAACCATTTCAAGGATTGCCTCAGTTTCAGGCATCGGCCTCCCCAATGTGATCCCATCTCAGGCAGTATATATTTAATTCCTGTTTGAGGCGGAGGGTACATATGGAGATGTGCTGGACCATTTTAGCTCTAGAATGTCCCATGGGGTCCGCCGAGGTTGTCCTTGAGCTTTCATCACTCCAACTTGCAGTGGATTCTTCCCTTCCACAGGTACTGATTTTAAGGTCACTTCTTAATTACCATTCTGCCCAATAAACCCAATAAAGTCTGTTTCCACAGACTCTGAGATAACCAACATTGTGATGTAAAATGTTAGTATCTCATGGTAATTTTAAAGAAAAACTGGCAATGTGAATTCTTATGTGAACTCTCTTCATGGTTAACTGTTGCCAGCTAATTTAATATTCTTCCTATCAACACATCTATAGGCTACATGTAAGTCACAGTTACAAAGACCACAATTCAGGATTTGGCCAAAATGGTTGTCCCAGAATAAATAACAATGCTTTAATTATTGAATGTGTCCCAGTTTAGACAACATATGAATTTTACGATTACCCTTCTCTTAAACCATCAGTTTAAAATTTTTGCTTGAGAGAAGAATACTCTTGAGGCAACAGATTTCAGAAGGCTCAGTTAGGGAAAATTCTTCAAATTAAAGAATGTGCCACTGATTGGCACAAAGGACCTAGAATACATTTGTTCTTACACTGTGGTTGGCAGTCTGGTAAAATTAGATGGAAAAAGAAAAGCCATTTCAGTGTCGGAGTGACAGCCAAGCAAACCAAGTCTGGCACAATGTTTTGCCAAACCACTTTCTTAACAGGAGAAAAACCCATATTTCCCTTCTGGGTTTATTCATGTTTTTGGCCTCTTCACAATTCTATTCAGTCAACTGTAAATCCTTTAAGCTGGTAATGACTCCCCCAGTTTGACATCTTAAGTGAAATATCTAATGGTCTTATAGTGTCCTGGAAACATGCAAAAATGATTACATAGTAGACCTCAAAATAGATATAAGTAAATACAAAATGATAAAAAAACAAGGAAAACAGTTCACTGACTAAAATATAAATGTTATAGACATTTTCATAAAACCATACATAAATAAAAACAAGTTTTTGATAATTAGTCAATTAACACAATTTGAAAAATAATTCTTCTATTTAATTTTTGATTCAGAGAACAAGTAAAATTGCAGTGACATAATATCTAGAAAGTAATGGTGCTGAGAACATTCTGTATCAAAAAGTATGGGATGCAGCCAAAGTAGAACTCAAGCCAAAGCATAGATTAAAGTCATTAATTTAATTTTATTTTTTTAAATAAATGAAAGATCTGGTAAAAAGAACAAGAGAAAGAACATAAGGCACTTATTTAAAAATATATAATTTTTTAGATTGAGTTGCTTTTTTGAATAAATAAAAAACAATCATAATACCCTGAATAGGAGCTATATATTATATATACATGTGTGTGAGAGTGTATTTATTTGTATGTGTATATGTGTATATATTTGTACACATATATTTGTGTATATATACATATGTATACACACACATATATTAGGAAAACAGGTATATATGAGGACTGTCAGGAAAAAGTCCAACTATTTTCACTATAATAAGAACAGTTTGCATGACATTGATGTAACCTGGCAGTCAAAGAGAGTAGACTGGAATGTGCATGCGTGAACAGTGATGACTTCACTGTACTAGTCAGTGGGGGCAGTAGATGCCATTGAGTGAGCACATGTACAGTGTGGTTGTCACATTCAAAATGACTGAGCTAGTGGCGCAACAAATCTGCATGAACTGTTTGTGCCAAGCTTGAACATTCTTGTGCAGAAACTATTCAGATGATTCAGAAGGCCACAGCTATGGGCAGCTGGTGATTGGCAGCTTTATCACGACAACATGCCTGTTCATGCATCACACCTTGTGCAGAGATTTTTGGTGAAACATCAAATCACCCAGGTGACCCACCACCTCTACTACCCAGATTTGGCGCCCTTCAACTTTTGGCTTTTCCCAAACCTAAAATCACCTTTGAAAGGGAAGAGATTTCAGATCATCTATGAGATTCAGGAAAATATGACAAGGCAGCTGATGGCGATTGGGAGAACTGTCAGGTCCCAAGGTACCTACTTGGAAGGGGACTGAAACATCACTGTCCTGTGTGCAGTGTTTCTTGTATCTTGTATCTTCTTAAATAAATGTCCCTATTTTTCATATTACATGGCTGGATACCTTCTGGCCAGACCTTGGTATAGACTGGGAAGCTGAACTTAATCTAACACATGTTAAAGGATATGACATGACTAAACATATGTGCTAATTATACTGCCAGGGCAACTGGGTCACTGATAAAGATTAATAAACAAAATTGGTGAAAGACAAATACCACATGATCTCACCTATAAGAGGACCTAATGAACAAAAACAGACTAATGAGTAAAATAGAACCAGGAGCATGAAAACCTGGAACAGACTGACAGGGACCAGAGAGGAACGGGGTAGGGGATAATGGTGGAAAGAAGGGGAAGGGACTAGTCAAAGAACATGTATAAATGACCCATGGACATGGACAACAGTGTGGGTATTGGCTGTGGGAGCAGGGGCTGGGCTGGGCAGAGGAGAGCAAAGGGAAAAAATGGGACAACTATAATAGAATAACAATAAAAAATTAAAAATATGCAAAGATTAGTGAATAAAATGTGAGAGTAAGTCTGGTATAAAATGATGAAAATTAGGATATCAGAGTAAGCGCAATGTAACTACTTAACATAAATTAAGTAGCTGCTATTTTACTAAAATTGAGATGATGTATGATAACTGTAACTTTCATATAAATGGAGCTAAAAATCCTCTACAGTTTTGTAGTTCCTTGTTGGTTACCTGAATCCATTAAGATAGCTTTTGTAAATTAGCTAAATTCTATACTAGTTATTAATATCTTGCAGAATATGTTTTAGATCATTTTGGCTGTGTAAACATGTTGGATCAATATATATTTCTTAGAAATTATCCTTCTGAAATTTTTATGTCAGTTTGAGCTTCTCTCTAGTTTTATGGTGAATTTTAGTAATTTGTTTTATTGATTTTAATTTGATTGAGAACAATGCATATTTTCCTTAATTTTCAATAATACTATCTATGATATTTATTTTTCTCTCTTCCTGCCTCTCTCTTTCATTGGGGAAAAAGTCAAGACTGAAAATAAATAAGCCAATTCATAAATATAGATTTAACTAATTTGCCAATTATTATTAGCTACCTAGCTAGGTTAATAATAACCCAACAGGTATTTGCTATTACTAGGAAGAGAATTAATATGAATCATATCTTTAACATATCAATATGTTAGAAGAAAAACCATATTATTATTTTTACAGATGCTAAAATGTGAGTTTTACAACAATTGACATTTAGTCCTGATGAAGGTATTTAGCAATGGCTAACATGTAGTGAGCACAAAATGTCTGTCAGACCATGCAGAGCTTTAAATATATTATCTCATTTAATTTTCAAAACAACTTTATTTGGTTGGTACTATAATATTTGTTACAAGCAAGAAGAGTAAGAATGGAAAAGTAATCCATTTGTCCACAGTCATGTACTAAATAATCCATTCGACTTGGAAATAATAGAATAAGTAGGAATGGAGCTGGAGATATGGATTGAGTTTTGCATTTTTATAGATTTTTTTATCTTTGGATAATTGAAATCAAATTTATGAATTGCATATATATGATAACTAGGATCTGCATATTGATAGAAATCTTTTTATGATCTAGTATAAGTAAAAAAGCAAGAATATATGAATTATAATACTATTTATGTAAAGAAAATAATATTTAATATAAAATTGATTACTAAAGTGTAAAGAAGCTTATCACATATTAGAAAGAATTTATAGCATCATCTCATTCAATATAGTTCTCATAAAGATATATATTATTTTCATTTAGATATATAATCTAAACCATATAGTGATAATCGTGTTTATTAG
>PVJD01018163.1:0-15360 GCA_004026545.1 Mormoops blainvillei | reverse complement strand
GGGACCTGCCCATTCGCCTTCCCCGCCGCGTGTACTGGGCTTCAGGGTGGGTTTTCTCCCCACCCGCCGGCGAACGGCTGCATCGCACGCCTCGTTTGCCATCAGAGTAGTGTGTGTGTCGCTCTTGTTTTCCCGTGAAAACAACACAGAACAAAGCCTTACTTTTAAAAATGCCATGATATTTTGCCACCATTATGAAAATCTGTCATTGCCGCATCTAATCTTCTGGTGCATGGAATATCAAAACAAGCACTACTGAAGGGATTGTACTTGTGCTCGTGCAAAAATGTCAGTTCCAGGCTCGGAACCAGCTGCTCTCAGCCTCTTTCCAAGCGCGAAAGAAAAATAATAGTTTCTCTCCCCTCTGCCGTTACTGTTCTCAGGCCTGACCTGCGTAAGAAGACCCAGCGGAAGCACCACCTCGCTGAGATCCTGCGTTCGGAGTACTCGAGTGGGATGGAGGCCGGCGCGGCTGCGGTCAGAAAGCAGAGCGAACACGCCGAGCCCGGCAGCCGGCCCAGGCCGTGAGAACGGGGACCGCGCTCTCCGTGAAACAGAGGGAGGCCCAGGAGGGCTCGCGGAGGACTTCCCCGCACGATGTTTTCAGACTCTGCCTTTCAGACTCTGCCTCCACCGGACTGGGCCTCAGACTGGGCCCGGGGGCCCGGGTGGTGCCGGATGGATGCCCTGTGTTTGTCAGTCCCTGAGGCTGAGAAGCACAGCCCTTCTGTCCAGGGGGTGGAGTCCGGGGGGCAGGGAGTATAGATTAGCCAGTTAACCTGTATCTCATATACCGCATCTGATACTTTGTATTCATTCCATCGCTGCCCACACTGAGCCCCGCGCAGACCTGATGGGGAGCGGCGCCCACGCCGCACTGAGACAGCCTGTGCCAGGCACCAGCCGGGAGCACCAGTCTGGAGTTTCAGTTTTACACCTGTATTGGCATGGATTTCTACAAAATAAGGTTAAAATCTAGATTTAAATTTGCGGAAGAACAGGAAAAAATATTTATCAGGTCGTTTTGCTGATGTCCGAATGCTTCCGGAGAGAGAGACCAGAGGGATTCTGCCGAGGGTCAGAGCGACTCCAGTCCCTGTCCCCAGGCTGCTCCTGACTCCATGTCACGTTCTCACACATCGCCCGCCCCTTCGTGCCCACAGAAAACTGACTCTCTCAGGCTAATTGATTTACTGTTGCCTTTCTGTTATTTGCCTTTGAATTCAAAAGGCTCCAGGGTCCTGAGCTTTTTCTCCCATTGAATTCCATCTTGTCTCCAAGAGTCTGGGGTCTTTGTATCTTGGCCCAGGCCACCGCTGCCCCTCCCCCATTGTGTTTCCTGGGAGGTTTGAAAGAGGACCCCCAGGGCGTATTGATTTCTCAATAAATGTAAGATTTGGACACGGCGTCCCCAAGGGGGTCCAGAGGAGAGGGCTGAGCCACAGCGCCAACACTGCCCCGCTCTCCTTTCTCTCCCGCTCCCCGCCACCCTGTTTTTCCTCAGATTCCCAGGGCGAGTGCCGGGGCCCCTGTACAGTGGGCCCTCCAGACCCACGCGGGCGACGTGGCCAGGAGAGGAGCATTGTCAGGGGGTCCGTTCTGTGGGCACCAGGAGGGGCAGCGTCCTCGCCTCCGCCCGGCTGGTAACGCTGAGCTGGACGGGAAAACGTGACTTTTGTAGAGTTGGCTGTCGCAAATTAGTAGGGCCAGGTGGTGAGATTTGTAATAATAATAATAAACCTGTAGCACACGCCATGCTGACTTCGGGCAGATCTGCCCTTTCTTTTATTCTGATGGACGATGGTTCACACGGTTTGGGCGCGAAAAGGAGGGGGGCTAGCTGCACAGACAAAACCCAGCCGGGTGAGAAATGGGATTAATGCCAGCGATGGGGACGATCAGAGAGCCCCTACCCCCCCCCCGCCCCGTTAAAGGGTGAATCCGGAGAGTCATGCATTCCTGGGCGGGGGAAGGGCTGGAAATGTGCAAAGTGTGTGACTGTAATTCTGAGATCAAAACTTACACTTAATTTGCTAACACGTAGTGAGGGTTTCTTATAGTAGAATCAGTCTGTTACCCCCAGTTAATAAAGAAACACGGATTTAGCAGATTTAGGGTTAATATTATCTAAATTTAAATAACCTTAAAATAAATCTCTTTCTCTCTTATCGCGGCTCTTGACAGATTATACATTTCAGGCATCAATTAGGCAAAGCTTAGCCTAATTCCACTGTACGTATTCTAATTTTGTGTGTATTTTTCCGTCGTGCTTTCCTCCCCACCGCCCCCAGTTTTCCCAAACTTGACCTGATCCTTGTATTTGAAATCACAGGGAATTTGGACATTTCACGGAGTGTCGCAGCCCAAAGCATTTTTCCCTGGTGGGCCCATGGGAAAATGGTGGGATGCTTTCTCAGATGCCCTTAGCGGTTACACGTCTTCGGAGGGGCCCTGGTTCTCACACACTCCGGGGTAAAGAGTGAGTCAGCGCTGAAGCAGTTGGACCGGCATCTTCCACTCACGAAGAGGCAGCCACACCTCGGCAAGGGGGAGGCCGTTTTGACAAAGCCCAGTGGATTCCTTTGGTTCTCTCTCGCCCTCGTGAAGGGAGGCAAGATTTGGGGAAGAGAAGGGGAGCGTGGGTAAATGAGAACCCGTGAAGTAAGGCAGGGATATCCAAGCGGCTAGTGGCCTTGCTGTGTGGCACGTCAGCCTTCAACCAAAAGTCAGTGGAATCCATTAAAATCCAGCCGCCACTTCCGGGAGAAGGACCTGGAAAGCCCCTTCCACTGGAGTTGCCCTGCTCCAAAAGGGCGCTTAGGTCTCTGGTTAAGTTGTCCACGTGACCACCACACCTCCTTTCAATCTGTCCTACCCTGGGACACTCCCAAGTGGGGACACTGGGGTACCCTTACAGTCAGCCCACTTGTCAAAAATGCCCCAAAGCCCTTTGTCAAGGCTCCCAGGGAACCTAAACGTTTCCACTTTGCTGCCCCTCCCCTGCAGAGTCTGGGGGGGCAGGGGCAGGAGCCAAGGAGGGGAGCCCGGAGGAACCTATTCTGCCCACTGAGAGAGGGGGAGCGGTGGGGGTGGGGAGTTCCTGACTTTTTTTCTATTTTAAATGAGGGTTCGCCCCGCCCCGGGGTTGGGAGCAGACACCAATTTCACCTTCCAAGTACACGAACGCGGGAACCCACCTCCCTGCAAAGGTTGTAAAGTTATTATTACAGACGGGAAGTGCAGGACAATTTAAAATATCGTAATTAGAAACTTGTCGGGCAGGCTTGTTCTTCATTAGTGTAAGATATGAAGCCGCCTCCGAGGTACAAGGACGATTACATAGTCGAGGAGCCGCGCGGTTTACACGGCGCTGTGTAAACGCGAAAGCGGCGCTCGGCCCGCCTCCTGCGCCGCCGGAGCGAAAGCGCCCCCGTGCAAGTTGTCCTTTGATAGGTTTTTAATATGATTTTAAAGAGTTTTGTTTGGCCTCATTCTTATTCAATGAGATTAATTTAAAGCACTTATCCCCTGGGTTTAAGTCGATCCGTGTAGGATTTGGGCAGGGTTTGTTGCATGGGGGGTTTTGTTTGCAGGAGGCTCTGAGAGACTCCTTTCCCACTTCATTAACCCTGAGTTGGGGACAGTCCCCCCTGGCCCCCGCCGCAGCCAGAGCCGGGGATTTACCAACCCCCATTCACATGCAAAAGAACCCGAAAGCCGAGGGGCTCCTTGACTTAATTAGCTGCTGTGCATTTTGCAAAATTAGAATAATACCCTTCACCATCCCAGAAAGAAAAAGCCGTGGTGGGGGATGGGGGTGGGGAGGGAGGAAACGTAGCAGGGGAGGTTGGGGGGTGCAGTTTAAACATGCCCCCACCTCTGCGCCACCTGGCTGTCCTCTCCCAGGGCCATCCTGCCACAAGGCGAGAGGGCTTGGCTCGTGGAGCCCCCAAACTTGCCAGTCCTGGGCGTGTCTTCAGTCCTGGGAGCCTGAGCCGCAGGTGGTGGTGGCGTGTTGGGCGGGAAGGGGGGTGCGTAAAGCTGAGCGCCTGCTCCACCTCCCCCTACAGGGAGCGGCCTCGGGGGCGACCTTGGCCCTCGGATGGCGAATGGAGGTCTGGAGTCTGGCTCCGGATTTAACCCCCTTCCCCTGGGACCCTGCAGCCGCGGGCGGGGCCGGGGCCCGGGGTCTGGCCCCCGCCGCGCCTTGTCTCCTAGGAACCCCGGGGGACGGGTTTGGAGTCAGGAGACGCAGGAGCGGGGCGCCCAGTGCGGCGCCCGGTTCCCAGCGAAGGCTCGTCGGGCGCGGGCGGGCGGAGGCGCTGACGGGGGCGCAGCCGCGGAGCCCATCTGTCGGCCCGCGCGCGGCCGGCCGGTCACCAGCTGCCGGCGCCCTGGTCGCGGCCAGATGAGCCGGCTCAGCGAGGGCATCGCAGCCCGGTCTGCAGCCGAGTGGCCCGGCCGCTGACCCCCACCCGCCCCCGGGGGCCGGCACGCGGCAGGGGGGCAGATGCGGAGGCCGCGGGCGGGGTGGAGCGCGGCGAGCTTGCCCTGCAGTGGGGGCCCCGCTGCCCGGTGGGGCCCGGCCCGTGGCCACTGCGCCACAGGGCAGAGGGGCCCACGAATGTCCTTCCTGCAGTGGGGGGAGTGGGTCGCACGGAGGATGCCAAAGAAGGGCTGAGCGCGGACAGGCGCCTGGTCATTTGTAAGAAGTTTATTTCGACATTTAAAAAAGAGAGAAAGAGAACCCGAAGGGCCTGGCTGCCTCCGGACAGAGGCCGGGGGTGGGGGGCGGGGGGGGCACGCAGGCCCCCTGGCCCCTTCCCGCCCCGCGGGGCAGGGGGGAGGGCACAGGCCACAGACTCACTGATTCACGGACACAGTCACGGGCTCATGGGTCACGAATAAATAACTCCATGTACACTTTGCACACCCTATGTACAGCTCTGCGCCGCCCGGAGCGCTGGCCTGGGGCGTCCGCTGCCCATCGCCGGTCAGCGGTGCGGGGAGGCGCTCGGCGCTCGGCTGGGGCATGGAGGGGCAGGGAGGGAGGGAGTGCGGCTTGGGGTCGCCCGGCCTGTGGCCTGGAGGGGCGAGGGGTGCCGGGGGGAAGCCGGCGCTGGGGGCGTCCCGTATGTACATCCGCGGGTGGAAGTGGCTCCCGGTGGACCGGCCGGGAGGGAGGACGCCGAGGACGGTTGGGGAGACTCGGTCCGGGGTCCGGGCCTCAGTAGACTTGGCATCTGGCCCTTGGGGGGACACTGGCTGGAGAGCCGGACAGGGGCCCCGGGAACGGGCGTTCATCCTGCGCCGGCCGAGAGGCAGGCGGCCCGGGCGGGCGCGCAGCCCCGCGGGGCGGCAGGCGCTTCACCGGGGCTGCGCAGCGCGCGGCAGGACGCCGGCCAGCGGGGGCAGCGGCGGGGGCGGCTCGCTGGCGCCCTGGAGTCCGTGGATGAGGATGCGGGGCACCAGGGGCCTCTGCAGGGCGGGCGGCGGCGCGCTGGGCCCGCGGTACAGGTACAGCGCGGCGCCGGGATCCAGGTTGGAAACGAGACTCTGCGGGTAGAAATAAGGCGACGGGAACATCCGCTGGAGCGCCGAGTAATTGCCTGCCTCCGCCAGCAGCTCCAAACCGACGGCCGTCTGTCGCTTCCATTTGGTCCTAGGGAACCGAAATCAATGGCGCGGCGGGGTCAGGGCCATGGCGCCCGGAGCCCCGCCCCCCGCCCTCACTCAGGGTGCTTGGCCCAGAGCGCCGGCGGGAGGCCCAGCGGGGCCGGACCAGTGTGCTAAGGACGGGGCGCAGGCACCGTTCGCGTTACCCCATTGCTGCGCTCGGACTTCCTCCAGCCTGCCGTAGCCATCCGTCCCCATTTGACAGATGAGAACACTGAGGCAGTGGGCCATTTTCCCAGGCGGTCTCGCTCGAAACGGGTAGAGCCCGGGTTCTCAGCCAGGCTTCCTGACCCCAATACCCTGACTCTAAGCTGAAACACCCTGCGCAAGGGACCGCAGATGGGGCCCTTGGAGCTGGTGTTGGAGCTGTCCCCACCTCTCTGTCCCCGGGGGAGGGGGGGGTGGCGGCGGGGGACACGAGATCACTCCGGAGAGGAAAGAGGGTTGGGGGAGAGTCGATGTGCAGCCCCAGAAAGGGACACTGCTGCTTCTCTCAGAGGCACCACCTGCGGGGCACGGCCAGCACTGTCCAGGTGCCCAGTTAGTGGCCCTTCAATGGAAGCGTGCCAGCAGAGATGGCAAATAGAGAAGACACGCACCTACCACCCACCGCGCGCACCCTCTCCGCAGTCACCCACGTCCGAGGCCTGGGGCAAGCCCTGCAGCCTGCCTGGCACCGAAGTCCGGGGGCAGAGTGTCAGCAGGAGTTGGACAAGTCAAGGAAGTCGAGGAGGCCACCCTCACCGCCCGAGCTGCGGCCCGGACCCCTGGCCGTAAGTGGCCAGGGAGGCTGGGCCAGTCCCACCAAGCCAGGCTCAGCCACGCCAGCCCCAACCCCGTTTCCCTCTCTGAATTATTCATCATCGTCATAATTGTGTAATTACTGTAACGGGCCTTAATTATTGATGCCCGGAGCAGTAATCGGTATTTATTATTAATGGGGCGATGTGTTCTGAGGCTTGTTTATGGAAGGCCCCATTCCGGCCTCCTCTAAGAACACTGGAGTGACTGCAGGCATGAGTGTTTTGGGGGCTGCGAGTTGTGTCGATGTGAGTGCGTGTGTCTGTCCGTGCGACTGTGGGTTGAGTGTGTGAATGCGTCTGTGTCTGTTTGTTTGTACGTGTGCATCTTTGTCCAGTGAGTGCGTTAGGGAGGGAGACGAGAAAACGGCAGTTTCAAGACCAGTGCTCAGTGCAACCTCCCCGCCCCCCAGTCTGCCCCGGGCCAGGGCTGGCCCCTGCCCTCCTCGGTCTCAGCACTAGAAAGGTCAAGGAGGCCAGAAGAGGACAGGTAGAACTCTGAGCCCTCCCCCCACCTCACCCCTCCCCCAGCAGCTGCCTGGGCCGGGCTACTACGCTCCCCACCCCCCTACTTGCCCTCCCGCAAAGATACAGGCTCCACCCCTCCCCTGGCCTGGCGCTTCCATTGGGAGAACTCGGTGGCCGGAGACCGGAGCTAGGGCTGGTCCAGCCGGGGCTGGGAGGACCCAGCTGGGATAGGGCAGGCCTTGGACAGACCACCCGTGGCCCATGCGTCTGTCTGTCCACCTGTCCAGGACGGGGAACGATTGGGTACTAGTGACGGAGTCTAGGGTTGTCTCTCTCCCTCACTGTGGTCTTTGGGCAAGGCCCTCTCACCTGGGGCCTCAGTTTCCCCAGTTTTACAGAATGGAGAAAGCTCAGGGACCCTCCCTTAGCGCCAGGCCGTGGACAGGTTCCATGCAGGGACAGGCAGGAAGGGAGGGGTGGCCCTTTCTCCCTTTCCACCCCGCCGCAGGGCCTCACCTGCGGTTCTGGTACCAGGTCTTGACCTGTGTGTCCGTGAGGTTGAGCGAGGCGGCGAGCTCCATGCGGTCCTGCACGCTCAGGTACTTCTGCCGCTCGAAGCTGCGCTCCAGCTGCGCCAGCTGATGGTCGGTGAAGGCGGTGCGTGCCTTGCGTGGCTTCTTCAGGCGCACCGGGGGACTGTCCCGCGAGCTGGAGATCTCGCGGTCGCCCTCCTCCTTCACTGCGGAGACACAGCGGCGCGTCAGCGCCCAGCCTCACCGCAGTCCCGCGCCCAGCGGCCGCTGGCCCGTCGCGGTCAGATAAATGCGGCTCTGGATGGCGGTGGCCCCACCGCACTCGAGGGCGTGGGGGCTGCGGGAAAACCGCTGGGAGCGTGGACCACAGGACCCCCAGACCGAGAAGGACTGACACCTCCGGGAGAAGTAACCCAGAGCCGAGAGAACTCAGCCCGCTTTCCCTACGCCGCGCCGGCCAGAGGAATGAACCGAGCGAACGGGTGAAGGCGCGGTGGGAAGGGCGCCCAGGGGTTCCAGCCGGGCGGGCCGCGCGGGCGCCTGGTCCGGGGTGCGGACCTGTGCTCCGCAGCTGCGCCCAGATCCTCCAGCCGCGAGCGGGCGAGGAAGGCGGAAGCTGAGTGCCGGAGTCTAGGGAGAAAAACCCGCATGGAGGGACGAAAGGCTATGCGCCCGGGGTGGGTCATTGTCCTGAAGAGCAGTTGCACGCACAGCTCTCCTGGCCCCTCTGTGGATGCCAACCTGTAAGGGCAGTTGGGCCCTGGTCTTAAACCGCCACAGCGCACGGCGCAGGCAGGCCAGCACCAGGCCGAGTGGCCGCCCGATCTGGGAGCGCGAAGCACTCGGAAGCGTTTGCCCCCGGATGCGCACGCATCACTGAGGTCTGTTTCGTTGTCCACGCGACGCCCACTGTGGCGCCCACTAACTCCACGCCGAGGTCGAGTGTTCCCACAGGGCCCCTGCTTCTCAGGCCCAAAGATGGGACCCGACAAGGTGGTTTCTTTTCACCACTTTGGATTAGGGTCGACCGCCCGGAAACGCGGACTTGATCTAACAAAGCTCAGTGGTCTTCCCTCCTTCTCCCCGTAAAGCAACGACATAACCAAAGAGACCACTTCCCCCAAATTGGCGCCTGGCTGGGGCCTCCCCCACTCTTATTCTCTCGGTGTTTTCCTTTATGGTGAGTTTCATTGTGCGTGGCGTTTGCACTGACAGGGTTCAGCTGAGCGTGAGTTGATCTCTCTCTGTAGGAAACAATAATCCGGTTAATTGAGCCACTAGGGAGTGAGACTTTCCAACCGGAAAGGCAGAGGTTTGCAGCCGGGAGGGTGTGGGCACCGCGTGCAGGAGGCAGGCCAGCCAGGAGGGCACCTCTGGGGAGAAACCGCCTCATCCAGGTGCACTGCCCCACCCTGCCAGACTCCGGCCGCAGAGGGCCTGGCCGCCTTGGCCTGTGTGTCGTCGGGGTGGCGGGGACTGGTCCCATCTGTGCTGGCACGGAAAGTTTAATTAAGTGCGAGGAAACGATGATCCAAACCCCAAACTCGAGACCTTACTTTGTGACCTAACTGTTCCACTGACTCTTTGTGAAAATCCCCGCTTCTCGGGGCTGAGGTCTGAGGTGGGGCGGGGGGCGGGTTGAGTGGTGGCTGAGTGGAAGATGGGGGCTTTTCTCTAATCCCTCTCGAGGGCAGGCAGGCCGGAGCCTCCAGATGCGCCCTCGGGGCTGGGACCTCTGCTCCAGCACAGGCCCCCCAGGTGGGGCCTCAGACCCCTCAGACCCCTCAGGCCACACCTCAAGGCCCCAGAGACAGAGACCCTCTGACCCGCCTGCTTGGAGCAAAGCACCAGTTCGGCTTCTAGCAGACGGCCGTTGGCTCTAGCGGCTAAAGGGCTGGAGTCGGGGCAGACCGTCTTACCTCCATGCCTGGTTCTAGCTTCTCTAATGTCCTCTTAAGGAGCCTTTGATACCAGGAAGTATCCCACCGTCCCTGCCTCCCTCGGAGGAAATGACTCAGCATGGAAGGTGGATGGGGAGATGTCCCCCACCCCCCGCCCCGGCCGGCTCCGTGTGTCTGTCTCTCCGCCAGGCTTCCGAACTCGGCCCTGAAAGAGTGGCCTCCACGTTTGAGAAACGCGCCGGACACTGAGTCTGCAGCGGGTGTCCCCACTCCCTTTTCACCCCGGGGCTTTGTAGGTGCAAAGTCGGCACCGCCTGGGGGTGGGTGCCTTTCACCTGCCTCCGTGGCAAACCTATTTAAGCGATACACGAACAACCAACCCTCCTTACTCCCTGATCAGATATCATCAGGGGCAGGAGAAGGAAATTGATATTCCAATTATCTTAAACGAAACCTCTCCTCAAAATCCCAAATAAAAGGGGACAGAAGCCACACTCTCGCCGCGAGCGGCACCACAGTTAGCCCGCAATGCTGGGGATTCTTGCTTCTCACTGTAACCACCGAGCTACGGTGTTGCCGAGAATTACACATAATAAAACAGTGTTTTAAACACACGTTTACGTTGCTTCTCTGCCCCTTCCGCTACACCTGTCTTTCTCCAGGTCAAGTTTTCTTTGCCTCTGTAAACTGCCCTTCGAGAGAAGCAGGGTTTCCTGGGCCGAGTGCCCCCAGCCCTCCTTCCCGGGCACCCGAGCCCAACTGGCCCGTTCCCTAGGCCCCGCTGGCCCCGCAAGGCCGAAGGCGGCTGGGCCCTGGTGTGCGGAAGCGGCGGGCAGCGGGCGGCGACGGCTGGACAGGGGCCCCAGATGGGTTTCGGTTTGAGGTCAGGGCTTGCCCACAAATGAATTCTTGGTGGGAAGGAGAGTGTTAAATGAGCCTTTCTACATTTTTATGCAGACTGAGTGCAAACAGGGGCCAGGGGGTGCAGGGATCCAGGACCATAAAGCAGGTGCCTTACGGGGAAGTTTTGTCTGATGAACAGGGTTCGGGAATTAATTATAAGGCTGAAAGAGCTCTGAAGGGCTTTCAGGTGGGTGGGGATGCGGGTCTCCCCGCCTCAGAGCTCTGATGCGGCTTCCCCTCTGGCCTCCGGATTTCTTCCTAGGAAGAACTCTGCGCCTCTGGCCTCACCAACGAGCTAAAGTCCAGGCAGTTTCTGGGGACCAGAAATAAAATTTGTGTGCTCCTTCCTTTCTCCCCTTCTTTCTTCCTTTTCTTCCTTCTTTCTCCACCCCACCCCCCACCGCCCCACCATTCTCTTAATCTCGATCTCAGCTCCCTGGTTAAAACGGGATGAAAAGGGAACAAACGAGGAAAAGGTTCACAGAGGTGATAGGTAAGTGAAGGGCCAATGACCCCAATGTAGGGGGATGGGGACGCTTCCTTGGGTCCCACAGCACTGGAAACAGACTGCTCAGTTCTCTTAAAAATCAAATTCAGTGAGAGCCCTTGGGTGGGTACAGGGTCCCGCCCCCAGCCAGACAGCCGCCTGCCTGCTGTTTTTACTTTGAAACGAGCATCCCTTTCCGCAGGATTCCCGGGGACCAGACTGCACTGGGCCCGACAGGATGCAAAGCCCGGTTCCTCTTCCCCTCTGGACATTCAGATTAAAGGGTGGAAAATTCTGACTGTGCTCAGTGCTCCTGCTGAAATTTCCTGCTAGGTTTTCACTCTTATTTAAAGGTGTGTGTGGGGGGTATTCAAGCAGAGCCCTCCGCATCTTCTGTTGTTTCCGCGAGGTTTTTTTCTCAGTCACAGGCTCAGCCAGATAGGAGCCCGCTCCTGCCTACCGGCCCCCCTGGAAGGGCAGACCCAGCCGAAGTTTGGAAAGTTTGCTTCGTGCATTTTGGGGACTCTCTCCCGGAGCACACACTATCCCTCTCCCCACCCTCGCCGCTGGACTCTTTGTTGCTCAGAGGCACAGCCACGGGGCCGGCTGAAAGACTCCTACGAGACCAACTGCTCGGCCAGTCTGCTCTTGCCCACATGTGTTGCCCGCACTTGATTTTTACTGCCAGTTTCGAGAAATGTAGCGTCCCCCAAGTTTTCATCTCCCATTTTCTTACCTTTATACTCGGAGTCTGATGAGGTGTTGCTGCCACTTTTGTCCAGCTTGTCTCTAAAGTCCTCCCCGGCCTTCGCTGCAAGCCGGCCCCCTGGCTCGGGGGCTGCCGGCTGCCCGCTGCTAGAATAGGGTGCGCAGGCCGCCAGTGGCTTGCAGTCGGCAAGGATGTCCCTGATCAGAAAGGAGGAGGTCACCGTGCGTGACTGGGCTGGGGCTGAGAGCTGCCCAGGCTGCAGGTGGGAGTCCAAACCTGGGCCTGATGCCCCGCCAGGCCGCGGGGCACCCGTCTCCAGACAGTCCCTTCCTGGTGAGGCTGGTGAAGAGCAGTCGCTGCTGCTCTCGGAGCGCGGACTCAGCTCCAGGGGCGATCGGCAGTCCCCAAGCAAGGGGTCCCCCTTGGGAAGGGCGGGGCTGCCCGCACGGTGGGAGAGGATGGAGTCGATCCCAAAGCCATTGGAGCCTTCCATAGCCAAGCTGCGACCTGTCCTCTCCAACAGCTCCCCACCCACCCCCAACCCCAGCCGCCGCTGCCCCTGCCCCTAGCTGCGGGCTGGCATGGGGAAGGCGGGCAGGGAGCCTGCGGGCACCTTGGATAGAGTTCAGCCTTGGGGGAGCCCAGGAGCTCTGGGCCAACCTCCTCTGCGCATTAGATCCAAAAGGGCTCAGCGCGTCTTCTGCAGCATCGCGCCGAGTCGCCGAGCCGAGGGGGGGTGGTGGGAGTGTCAGGGAGGGATGGGAGGGAGGGTGCGCCAAGTTGGGGAGAGCAAAGGGAGGAGATGGACGGCCTGAGCGCTCCTTTGGCACCGAACAGACGCGAGGATGTTGGAATCTAAATACAGAATGGCTTTTAAAAATCCAAACCGCACGCTTCCTCCAGGCGAGCAGTGGCCGAAGGCAGCGGAGTCGGCGCCGCGGAAAGCAGTGGGCTACCGGCAGGCGAAAAGAAGCGCACCTGGTGGCGTCAGCACCGCGGACAGCGGCAGCGGCGGCGGCCCGCGGCGCATGACGCCTCACCTGGCCGGCGAGGTCCTCTCCGCGCTCCCTGCGCTCCCTGCGCTCCCTGCGCGCCCTGCGCCCGGGGGCCCGTCAGCACCGCGGACAGCGCCGCCGGCCCCCGCGGCTGCAGCCGTTCCTCCGCGCGCGCCTTCGCCTCCCCCCCTTCCTTTAAAAAATGAACTTGTGTCACTTTTACTTTGGGTCTGGGTTTTTTTTGTTTGTTTGTTTCTTTTTTTTTTTCGTCATGGTGTGTGTGTGTGTGTATGTGTGTGTGTGTGTGTTTTTAAAGGGGACTCGCCCACGTGTCCCCGGAGTGATGACGCTGATTGGCTCTGGACGATTTTGGGGGTGATGTCACAGCTCCGCAAGCCGCTGCCCGATTCCCTTTCAGTTTGATTAAAAGAGACACTGAATTAATTACAGCACAGACCCAACTGTTTACCGGCGGTTTCCACACGGTTTGCTTTCATTAGGCCGGTGATGAGGCTCCTAATGAGGGTGATTAGCTGGGGCGGGTGGGGGCGGCCGACGGGAGGGGTCCGGAGCCGACTGCCGCCGCCGGTGGCTCGGGCTGCGAGGGTTGAAAGTTTCCCCCGGCCCTTTCCCACGATGACCCCGATTGCTCGTCCGCGGGGCTGCCACAGGCCCGCTTCCTCGGCCCCCTGCCCGGCCTTTCCTCCTCCAGCAAAAGAAAGGGACTGAACTCGGTGCAGAAAGGAGGGCGTGCGCTGGGCAGCCCTGCCCCGGTGCGGGGAAGAGATTTCAATTTAAGTTGCGTCGTTCGCCGGCGTTTCCGTTGGGTTCTAGATGTTTCGCATGTAGGGCCATTTGCAGCCCTGCCCGCTCTCCTGGGGCCCCTCGGCCTGGGCGGCAGGTGGAGAGAGCCTGCCGTCCGCCCCGAGCAGGGCCGGACGGTGGCTTCGCCCTGGAGCGAGCGTGGAGAAGCCGGGCAGGTCGTGTCCGTGTGGGACGTCGCGGGGACCCCGAGAAGTGAATCTGTGCGGCCCGAGGGAGGCGCGTAGCGCACGAAGGCGGCAGGGACCCCCACCCGGTCGCGGCGCCCAGGAGGCTCGTTCCGGGTCGGCGCTTTCGTGCCTCTGAACGGGGACGCGCAAGGGCCTCTGAGGGCGCGTGTGGACGCCTACGAATGGCTTCGGGTTCCCCACGGAGCCCGCCAGCCGGGAGATGTATTGTGGACGCAGCGCCGGCAACGCGGTCCTTGCCTTGTGAACCACGCGCCCCCGTGCCCGCCGCATCCCCGGCGGGCCGGCTCCGCGTCCTCCAGAGTCGGCCTCCCGTGCACGGTGCCGCGGACCGATCCGGGCCGAGCCCCGGGATCGCGATCGGGCCTGCGGTTCAAGGGCGGGGTCGCCGAGCCCGCCGGCCTGCAGTGCGGGGCCCAGGCCCTCCCCGCGGGCCCGCGAGCGCTGCTCCCCTCCCCGAGGGTCCTCAGGAAACTCCCCGGGTTCAAGGCCGAAGAGGAAGAGTGAGGCGCTCGCATTCCCCCAGGCCCGAGACCTAGCCCGGGAAGCGCCGCGCAAGAGGGCCGGGCAGAAACTTTCTTCTCCCTCGGGCGAGGTCGGCGGTGGCCTCCCGCCGGCTCCCCGCGCGCTCCCCCTGCGCCCGCCGGCAGATTGGAAGCGGCCGAGCCGCCGGCCGGGTTGGGGGCGAGGACGGGCGGCTCCCCGGGGACGGCGGTCCCGGCTCGGCTGCAAGCTGTCGAGGAGGCGGGAGGGCGCGCGGGCGCCGAGGGGCCGTGAGCGGCCAGGCCCCCGCCCGGAGCCGGTGGCCGCTGCCGCGGGCGCCTCCCGCGGTGAGGCCGAGCCGGGCGGCCGTTCTTTTCCGTTTGGTGGAAGGGGAGGGGGCGTCAGCCCCGGGACCCTTCCCGGCCAGCCCGCAACTTGGGCCTCGTTCCTGCTCTGGGCACCTCTGGAGACCCTGAGCCCGCAGCCGTGGGGGAACCTCATCTCCCCCGGGGCACCCAAGGTCCCAACTCGGGCCACCGGGCCCCCGCTCCTTGACCAGTTGGAGGCCATGACGCTCGCGGGCGAGGACCCGCGGGACCGGCCAGGACGCAGGAAAGTCGGGACCCTGCTGCCCACTGGCCGACACGCACCGGACCGCGCAGGACCTCTTCTGGCCTGCGGGGTTTTAGTCGCTTTTGGGTCCCGGACGCAGCGAAGGCGAAGCCTCGGGCGGTGCGGGCGCCGCGGGCATCGGAGTGGAGCTGGTGTGTGCCCGCCGCGCGGTGGCGGGGAGGAAACCAACCTCCTGCCTTAGAGAAGAACAGCCCGAACCTCAGCCCCGTGGCCCTAGCCAGGTCCTCTGCGCTCCTCGGAGCCCCCGCATATTTAACAGGTTGTTCCAGCACCGTCATTAGTACTGAATTATCGCCTCTATTCGAACAGGAAACATTCTACGCGATTCGTTTCATTTGGAATTTCCTGGAGGATTCTGCCCCCCTCACATTTTATTCCTGCTTGGGGGTTGCCGGCGCCAGCGCTGGCCTCCTCCCTCCTCTTTCCCTCATCACCTGGGTGGTCCTCGCATCTCAGTGTGTCTACAGCCTGAGGGTTCCATGTGTGCCCACCTGGGCTCTTGTGTAGCTGAGAGGAGCCCAGGAATTGACATTTTACTCGGGGTCCTGGGGCGACCCTTCCCTCCCTTTGCCAAGGGAGCCCGGCGGGTCCTGGAAGGGTATAAGGGCTCTGAGGTCCTCACAGCTGTTCCTGAAGGTTGGAAGGTTACTCAGCCTCTCAGAGCTGCGTGTAGGCAGCAGGAGGTGGGCCTCTCTCCCCACCCCCAGCCTCAGGCCCCTGACCTTAGCCCCGCCCCAGGGAGAATGCCCGGCCTGGTGCAGG
>PVJD01018162.1:0-15347 GCA_004026545.1 Mormoops blainvillei | reverse complement strand
GTTACAAGAAGTATAAAATTTGGGAGCTTCATTGTAAAAGTAGCATTAAATACACAGGAATGCATGAGCTTATTTACAAAATGTCTCCTTTTGCAGAATTTAATAGAACTACTGAATTAAATAAAACATACTTAGAGGTAGACATTAGTATAAGTGGAGCAGGAGCCGCCTACATATTAAGTTTTGAGGACTCCTTAGCGCTTGCCCCCTCCCAGTTTTTTCCACGTGGAATCCTTACATATTCCTATATCAATTTTTTTATTCAAATGAAATGCAGAGATATTAGAAATTTAATTGTTAGCCATTGACACCTCATATCTGATAAGCTCTCCCCTCCCCTACTCTCTTGCAGATTGTTAGATCAAATACAGAATGGGAAGCACTGAACAGAAAAGATAAGAAAGATCAGAGGAGGCACTGTTCTGATTTGGGGAGCTTTGGTGAAAATGTAAAAGTTTCCTCCACAGTTTGGACATATTATAGGGGACAAGACAATAGCATGTACCAGCAAAGTGGAAGAGAAAGAATGATGTTTGATTTTACTAAATGGGGAAGTGGTTAAACTTAGAATTTCATTTAAAAGTTCTATATTGATATAAAACATTCCAACTCATGCAATGATACTTAAACAGTATTTTAATTAGGCTACCGTCTTTTCTGTTTCAGTTGACAATAAACGGTTTTATAGCTATTTCCCCACAAATGCTTGTTTTCCTAATTTTACATTTCTTTTCTGTTTACTGATTGTTATTTCCTATTTCAAACATGAGTCTGTTCCAGCTACCAACTGTACAATTTTACTCCCTTGAAAAAGGCTTTGCATCTGGTGATGAGCTCTATAGTCTGAAAATTCTCCTGGCTTCCATCCTGATTATAGTTAAGACTTATAAATCTCAGCAATTTAATGAAATGCATCTGCCCCTTGTTTGTTCATGTTCAAAAACAAAGACATGGGGGAACTACTGTACAGATCCTCAAATATAGACATAGGTATGTTAGATAGTAATCATAACCACATAATGGGGGAAAGGTCTACATTGTATGAAAATTGCTAGAGTTAATTGCTATTGTTAGCCTTTCCTATTTTTACCTATACTCTTCCTTCTCTGTCTTTATATCTCTTTGCTATTTTATAAGGATTTCACTTTTTATTCACTGGTCTCTTCATGTTCAGTGCTAAGTAATATTTTTAAATCAATGAAGTTTGTTCTCAGGCCTGGCTGAATGGCTCAGTTGGTTGGAGTGTTTTCTCCATATGCCAAGGTTGCAGGTTAAATCCCCAGTGGGGGCACGTGAAAGAATCAACCAATGAAGGCATAAATAAATGGAACAACAAATTGATGTTTCTCTCTCTCTCTCTATCCCCCTCTGTCTCTCTCTTTCTCTCCCCCCTTCTCTAAAAATCAATAAATAAATTTAAAGGTTAAAAAGTTTGCTCTCAAACCCTTCCAGTCTTTCTTTTCATCATTGTTTTTCCCTTCCCATATCCAACTCTCTATCCTCAAGAGCTCTCAAAATATTCCCAGACTTTTCCTTGTTCCCTCTGCTCCCTTAACTAATAACTAAAACAATAACAGCAGCAGGGACAACATTGTACTAAACTCTTTTATACATTTTTTTTTATTAATTCTAATGACAAGCTTAAGTCACACTATTGAGTTTATTTTTACAGATCAAGGAACTACATCTCAAAGAAATTAAATAACTCATCCAAACTCATGCAGCTAGTGAAAAATGGAATACCTCTGGGCTCTGAAACTAGGGTTTGAACACAAGTCTATCCATATGAGAACCTTAGCTCTGAATCAAAAAAAAAAGAAGAAGAAAGAAAGAAAGAAAGAAAGAAAGAAAGAAAGAAAGAAAGAAAGAAAGAAAGAAAGAAAGAAAGAAAAAGAGAGGCCAGTATAACATGAGAGAGAGGGCTCATTTTGGAGTCAAATGACTTCCGTGTGATCGGAGGCAAGTGATGCAGCCAACCTCTTGTTGCTAGATTTCATGACATTCTGCCTATGCATGGTCGTCCTGCCTGAAAAACACCCCTTATGTGAGCCTATTCACTCTTCAACACCTAAAATTTACCTCTTACCAAACCTCTGCTTCCAACTAACTTTCATTTAGAAACTTTTAAACAAATTTACACAAGAGTATTAGCCTTGGTAAAGGTACGTACTTTATAGGGCTGCCTCTGAAATCACATCCTGAAATGAAAATTGTAGATACTGAAATGAAAGAGTAGAAAAACCTGATGGTCAACAGAAGTCTTCTTAGTACCTCTCAACTATAACATCGTGTAGACCGGGGCCTCTCAAACTATTATACATAGGAACACCTGGGAGTGTGTTAAAATGCAGACTCTAATTCAGTGGGCCTGGGATGGAGCCTGAGCTTCTACAGTTCCAAAAAGTACCCAGGAGACCTGATGCTGCTGATGCCCAGATCAAACTTCTAAATCATCCATTTCTTTCACTGGTGAGTTCATCTTCATTTATCCATTGATTCTTTTCTTGTTTTCTTTGCTAAACAGCAAATTCAAGAAACTGTAAAATCTGATTTTTAGTTCCCTCTTTGTTTGAGCCAAGAGGGTATCTCTAATTTTCCTGGAAGCTCTGCTCTGCAAATACTAAGACGTATTATACTTAATTCAATATATCTAGGTGTTTTAGGATTTCTTAAACCTGCATGATTGCTTTTCCAGTTAAAATAAAAATAAGAATAAATGACTTTCTAAAAAAATACTAAAACCGTACCTTAAGAGAATCAAGGATATGAGGACCAGAAGAATATTGAGAATTAAGAATTGTACTTCCTTTTTTCAAACTTGTTTCTATTCTTAAAGAGCTGGCCTAGCTCTTCCTCTGCGCTGCCTGTGGAGTTGGCAGCTATCTCCTACTTGTACAGTTGCTGCCCTCAGACCCCTCATGAAACCCACGATTGTCAAAAAGGGAACCAAGAAGTTCATCTGCCACCAGTCAGACTGATGCCAAAATTAAGCGAAACCCAGAGGCATTGGCAATAGGTTGGGCAGAAGATTCAAGGGCCAAATCTTGATGCCCACTACTGGTTATGGGAGCAACACAGAAACAAAGCACATGCTGCCCAGGGGCTTTCAGAAGTTCCTGGTCCACAAGGTCAAGGAGCTTGAAGTGCTGCTGACGTGCAACAAATGTTACCATGCTGAGACTGCTCGGACTTCTCCTCCAAGAACCACAAAGCCACTGTGGGAAGAGCAGCCCAGCTGGCCATCAGATCACCAACACTAATGCCAGGCTGCGGCAGCAAAGGAGATGATTAGACAGATTGTGTACACATTGTATTTGTACCTGACATTACAGACAAGTTCTTTTCTATGAAAAAGCTAGTACTATTGTTACCAGAGAGCCCTGAGATGGGGCAGGGGGTACTTCTCCACCTCCTTGTTTCTTGCCTCGCTCTCAGGAGAATTCAAGTGAGAGACAACACACATAGTGGAAATGAAATAGCAAGTTTATTTATGTACTACACTTGAGCAAAAAGGCTACCAGTGGGCACTCAGCTAATCTGAGTGCCCCAGCTATCGGGGTTCAGGGATTATATGCTTTAGCCAGCTTCTAGGTAGCCCTCCTTCTCCCCCTTCTAGACCTTGGGATTAATATATAGCTACGAAGGCTTTCTTTCTAAGCTAGTAAAGGCCTTTTTTTTTTGTCTTAGTGCAATTGCTACACAGGCTCCCTTTCCCCATACAGAGTTTCAAGGACTTCCCTCCTCCTGTGCTCTCTTTGCTTGTGATGTTCACATCAACTGGCAATCTGATTGGACTGGGTGCAGGACTACGGAATTGAAGGGTGAGATGTCTTCTTCCCCCTCCCTGTCTTGGTTTACTATCTATCCTGCCTAACACTATTAGCAAGGGATACTCAGCAGTGGTAATCAACCCAGTAAATCATCATACTTAATTCATATTTAAAACAGAGACTATTAGTTCTTTAACTTTGCGGAGTTAAGAAATGTGAAGCAAGTTTTGTGGTCAAAATAAGCTTGTATCTTTTGATTTACAAAGAAAATATTTTTAAGTAAATGTCACTTCTAAAACATGAATTTTAAACTAAAGGTAGCTCATTTTACTTTTATTAGTATACAAATGAAAAATGCTTATTAAGTCATATCTCAACAAATTGCTTTGTTTATATCTTTTATCATTTTCAAGAAAATTAAGGAATGCAAGATTAAAATCGCTGTTTTGTAAGACTTTTTTAGTGGAATTTTAGAGAATAATTTTCTTCTGATTGTCTTTGTATTAAATTGGGAGTCAGCTGGGTAAAAGTCTTTATCTTCACAATTATTATTATTTTTAAATCTCCATATAGCTTCTAGTTCCTTGCTATTTAAAGTTTGTTCCAAGGAATTTGTTAGAAGTGAAAATCTCAGGCCCCACTTTAGAACTACTCAGTCAGAATCCACGTATCAAGAGGATTATCGGGTGATTAAAATGCATTTATACTTTCTTAGATGATCAGAACTCAGTGAAAAAATTTTAAAGTTACAGTGAGAAACGCATAATTATGTATTAAAAACAGATGCTATCAATTTTTTCTCAACACATTAGCATTGAGTATCTTTCATACCAAAGCAGATAGTCCTAAGGTGACTAGTATTGTAAAGGATCACCAGTCATTTAGCATTCTTTCATAATACTATTTACCATGTGACATAAAATTATATTTCTTATTATTCTGTATATACCATATAACATGTATGACATGTATCAACATGTCATAAATCAGAAAATATTTTCAAGTCAGTTCAAACATATAATTATTTTAAAGCTTTTTAAAAGAACCTAAAATAAAGGGTTAAACCAGAATAGGTAAAATGCCATAGCATGAAGTGCAGAAATAAAAATCAAGTAGCTGGTCCTGACCAGTGTGGCTCAGCAGACTGAGCATTGTACCACAGAGCAAAAGGTCACCGGTTCGATTCCCCAGCAGTGCACATGCATTGGTTGCAGGTTTGGTCCCCAGTTGGGATGCATAAGAGGCAACTGATTGATGTTTCTCTCCCTTTCTTTTTCCCTCCCTTCCCCTCTCTGTAAAATAAATAAATACATCTTTTTTAAAATCAAGTAACTTGATTTAATTTGAAAGATTTCCATCTTTCAAATACATGAGAGATCAGAGCACTAAAATATTAATTACTGACTACGACATAGTTATTTCTTTTTTACCCTGGCCCAGATCTTGTAACATTTTTCTTTTTCTTTCTCTCTTGGTATGTGTCATCTTCCTGTTTATTTGTTTTCCCTGCATTCCACCTAATGCTTTCTTACCATTATTTCTAGGGAGTGATTCCCTTACTGTTTCTCTAAGTTTATTTTATTTGCATGTTTTCATGCTTATCCCTACTGTATGACCATTCCATTTAAACAAAGTTTATTTATTTATTACTTACATAATCATTGTCTTTATTTGCCCCCCATTCCCCTATTCCTTACCTACCCTTACCCTTTCCTCTACCTCAAACACACGCACATATTTGCACTATTGTGGAAGCGCCATGTCTTGTTCATTGCAATGATCCAATACAGAGCAGTGCCTGACACATAGTACAGGTTCAGTATATATGTTTCGATGAATGAAATTAATTATCAGTATGTCTTCATCTCAGATCAAATGTATCTTCACTTGCATACCATCTAGATTGTTTGTATCTCTCATCATCATTAACCCTATAATACAGTTTCTAGTCCAGGTTTTTTTTTTAAGTATATTTTATCGATTATGCTATTACAGTTGTCCCATTTTTGTCTCCCCTTTATTCCCATCTGCCCTGTACCCCCCTTCCCACCAGCATCCCCCTGAGTTCTTGTCCATGGATCATACATGTAAGTTCTTTGACTTCTCCATTTCCTATACTATTCTTAACCTCCCTCTGTTTATTTTGTACCTACCAATTATGCTTCTTATTCACTGTAGCTTTTCTCCCTTTCTCCCCTCAGCCTTCCCTGCTGATAACCCTCCATGGAACTCACTCCATTTGTGGGATTCTGTTCCTGCTCTAGTTGTTTCCTTAGTTTGTTTTTGTTGTTAGGTTCAGTTGTTGATAGTTGTGAGTTTGTTGTCATTATACTGTTCATAGTTTTGATCTTTTTCTTAGATAAGTCCCTTTAACATTTCATATAATAAGGGCTTGGTGATGATGAACTCCTTTAACTTGACCTCATTTGGGAAGCACTTTATCTGCCCTTCCATTCTAAATGATAGCTTTGCGGGATAGAGTAACCTTGGATGTAGGTCCTGCCTTTCATGACTTTGAATGCCTCTTGCCAGCACCTTCTTGCCTGGAAGGTTTCCTTTGAGGAATCAGCTGGTAGTCTTATGGCAACTCCTTTGTAGGTAACTGTCTCCTTTTCTATTGCTGCTTTTAAGATTCTCTCCTTGTCTTTCATCTTGGGTAATGTAATGATGATGTGCCCTGGTGTGTACTTCTTTAGGTCCAACTTCTTTGGGACTCTCTGAATTTCCTGGACTTCCTGGAAGTCTATTTCCTTTGCCAGATTGGAGAAGTTCTTCATTTTTTTTCAAATAAATTTTCAATTTCTTGCTCTTCCTCTTCTCCTTTCGGATGTTGGAGCATTTAAAGTTGTCCCAGAGGTTCCTAAGCCTCTCCTCATTTTTTTGAATTCTCGTTTCTTCATCCTATTCTGGTCGAATGTTTATTTTTCCCTTCTGCTCTAAATCATTGATTTGAGTCCTGGTTTCTTTCCCTTCACAGTTGGTTCCCTGTGTATTTTTCTTTATTTCACTTTGCATAGACTTCACTTTTTCCTCTATTTTGCAACCATATTCAACCATTTCTGTGAGTATCCAGATTAGCAGTGTTTTAAACTCTGCATCTGTTAGATTGGCTATCTTTTCATCATTTAGTTCTATTTTTGGAGCTTTGATCTGTTCTTTCATTTGAGCCATATTTTTTTGTCTCTGGCACATACGTTATGTTGTAAGGGGCAGAGACTTAGGTATTAGCCAGTGCTGGGCAACTGATGTCAGTTTTGTGGCGATGTCTGTGTGGGAGGGGTCTGAGAGAGAAAAATGCCTCTTAGTTGGCTCTTGGATGCTTTCAGTCACTTCCCCCACTACCCATGAGCAAATTTGGCCCTTTTGGTGCTGCTTCCTGGGTGAGTGGATTTGCGTATGTTCTAGGACCCTGAGGGCTCCTCCAGCAAACTCTCCTGTGAGGCTGGGAGTTTCCCCCTCTGCTGCAAGCCCCACAGGTTTTTACAGCCAGAGGTTTTGAGGCTTTCTTTTCCCATGCTGGAACCCTGGGTTGCGTGGTCTTTCTCGCTCCTGTTTTTCCTCCCAGCTTATCCACACACAAATGTGGGACCACTAGGTCCACCAGCTGTGGTCTTGCTGTAGTGTCCCTGCTGCAGTGTCCCCTCTGTCCCTCCTACCAGTCCGAACGAATGTTTCTTCTCTAACTCCTTGGTTGTTGGACTTCCATACAGTTTGACTTTCTGGCAGTTCTGGTTGCTTTTTGTTTTTAAATTTGCCGTTATCCTTCTTTTGGTTGTGTGAGGAGGCAAAGTATATCTACTTGTGCCTCCATCTTGCCTGGAAGTAGTCCAGGTGTTTTGGACAACTATCATCTCTTCCCTACTCACAACAAATCTCTTAAGTTCATATTCATCACCAAATCTTCCAAGAGCTAGCGTATTCCATTACATGTAAGAGGTACTCAGTATGCTAACTAAATTAATTAAAATCTCCTAGAAAAAGAAAAAAAGGGTCTCTAGATGCTAAAGTAAGCTGTTCCTAGATTGCAACTAAGAGAATTTTCAAGTCTAATTCTTATCATTTCAAACTCTCCCTAGACAGATATCTCAGAGAGTTTTCAAGTCTACTTATTTCATTGTTACAAGACAATTTTTAGTGATATCAACCTACAACAATCTAGTTTGCTTATTCAGCCACTGCAAAGCACTGGGCTAAGTCACTGGGGATATACGAAGGTGATTAAGATACTGCACCTCTATGGAAAAACTCATAGTCTAATGGGGGAGGTGCACAACACTGTAATAATGGAATGGAACATAAAAAAATCTTATAGTTGCCCTGGTTGGTGTGGCTTAGTGGGTTGAGTACTGGATTGCAAACCAAAAGATTGCTGGTTTGATTCCCATTCAGGGCACATGCCTGTGTTGCAGTACAGGTCCCAGGTTGGGGACATGCTAGAAGCAGCCAATCAATGCTTCTCTTGCACATCAATGCTTCTCTCCCTCTCTTTCTCTCTCCCTTCTCCTATTTCTAAAAATAAATAAATAAAGTCTTTTAAGAAAGTCTTACAGTGAAAGAATGTATGATGCAGTTGAGTGAGGAAGAGAGAGAGAGGTCAACTTTCCTGGGGAGATCAAGAAGGAGTCTTAGATTGAGTTGGGCTTTACATTTTATTTCTCATTTAATTTTTTTTTTTTTTGGTTAACTAATGCATTCACATGGTTCAACATTTAAAAGAATAAAAAGATAATACAAACAAATGCTGGTGAGAATGAGGAGCAAGAAGAACCCTCATTTGTTGCTAGTGGAAATGCAAAAAGGTACAGAAGACAGTTTAGCAGTTTCTACAAAACTAAACATGCTCTTACCATACTATACCATATTACCTAGCAATCACACTCCTTGGTGTTTACCTAAATGAGGTGAAAACTTATGACCACACAAACACCTGTACGCAGATAGTTATGGTAGCTTTATCTATCATGGCCAAAACTTAGAAGCAACCAAGATGTCCTTCAATAAGTGAATGGATAAATAAACTGTGTTACACCCAGACAATGAAATATTATTCCATACTAAAAATAAATGAGCTATCAAGCCATGAAAAGACATGGAAGAAACATGAATGCATATTACTAAAGTGAGAAAAGTTAATCTGAAAAATACAAATATTGCATGACTCCAACTACGTGATGTTCTTGAAAAGATAAAACTACGGAAACAGTTAAAAGAGCAGTGGTTACCAGAGGTAAGGGGAGAGGAAGAGATGAATAAGCACAGTACAGTAGATTTTTAGGGATGTGAAACTATTTGGTATTATACTATAATGGTGGATATGTGTCATGATACATTTTTCAAAACCATAAAATGGACAAGACCAAGAGTGTGCCCTAACATAAACTATGGATATGGGGCGATGATATATTAATAAAGGATCATCAATTATAACAAATATACCACTTAGTTTGGGATTTTCGCCATAGGGGGGCTTGTAATGTGTGGTGGTAGGAGTATATGAATATGAGACTGTATGTATTATCTGTTCAATTTTGCTATGTATCTAAATGTTCTCTAAAAAATAAAGTCTATTTTTTAAAAAGATAATACAGTGAAAAGTATTGTTTTCATCCTTGACCCCTGGTTACTCAGGGCTCTTCTCCAAAGGCACCAATATTTCTAGTTTCCTAAGTATGTTTCTAGGGAATTTAAGGTATACCCAAACTATCTATATCATATATCAAACCTATAGATACAATTTCTTTCTGTTTTCCTCAAATGGTAATGCACTAAACACTCTATTTTACACTTTATTTTTTTCACCTAATGATATATCTTGGAGATTTTTCCATATTGTTACACATGAAAAAACACTGTTTTTTTTTAGCTGTATAGCATTGTATGAATGAAAAATAACTTATTTAATCAGCTCCCTATTGATGGACATGATGTTTCTAATCTTTTGCTATTACTGATAACCCTGCAATGAATAAAGTTGTCCCTATATCATTTTGCAAATAGGCATATATATTTGTGAAAATAAAGTCCTTGAAATGAAGTTAGTAGATCAAAAAAATGTGCATTTTAAAAAAGATTTTATCTGTTTTTTTAGAAAGAGAGAGAGAGAAACATCTGTGTGCTAGGGAAACATCCATCAGTTGCCTCTCACACACCCCGAGCCAGGGACTGGGCATGCAAACAAGGCATGTGCCCTGACCTGTAATAAAACTGGTGACCTTTTGGTTCGAAGGCTGGCGCTCCACCCACTGAGCTATACCACCCAAGGCAGAATATACGCTTTTGTAATTTTAATATACATTACCAAATTTCCCTTTGTATGGAATTATACCAGGTAACACTCCCTATGGCAAAGTATGACTAAGACAGATTCAGCAAAAGTGTTTAATAAAATTTTCAGATCTTTTTCAACTTCCTGTTAGAAAACAGAATCATGTTATAGTTATAATTTACATTTCTTCTGAGTTAAACATATATAAATTTTTGAAAGCCACTTGTATTTCCTTTTCTGTGACTATCTGTTTATATTGTTTGTTCATTTTACTACTGAATTTTTGTCATTTCCTTATGAATTTGTGGGTACTCTTTATACATTAAGGAAATCAAACCTTTATCTCTAACAGTTTTAAATATTTTTCTCAGTTAATTTGTCTGACTTCATATTAAGTTGTTTTTGCCATTCAGGTTTTTGAAAATATACTTGAATTTATCAATGTTTTCTTTTATAGCTTCAGTATTTTTTACCATAGAAAGATCTTATCACAGGAGGTGATTAAAAACTCATAAAAGTATTATAAGAGTAATGTTTTCATAGTTCTATGTTTTACATTTAAATTTTTATTCATTTTTAGTATTTCATATTGTAGGGTAAAAAGCATAGCCGCACTCTTGTTTATTAGGCTAATCTAACCTTATCTCGTTTTTCCCACAACATCCCCACTGATATAAGATGCCACTTTTATCACATACTAAATTCTTGTGAGTCCACTGTCATGCTTTCTATTTTTCCATTGATTTTTCTGATTCTTCAGTACCACAGTATTTTAATTATTGTAGCCTTATAATGCATTTTAACATCTTGTAAGTAATTGTCTTTCATTATTCTTCTTTTTCAGAGCTTTTCTAGCTGTACTTGTTTGTTTACTACATTAATTTTATAACTACCTGGCCTAAATTAGAAAAATCTTTGGGTTAACAATACTGTATTATATACTTGAAAGCTGCTAAGAGCAGACCATAACTACTCTCACAGCAAAAAAAAGAAAAGAAAAAAGAAAGATAACCCTTTGAGGTGATGGATATATTAACTAGCCTTATTATGCTAATTATTTTGCAGTATATATGTATATTAAATCATCATGTATTATTCCTTAAACTTACACAGTGGTATATATCAATTATATCTATAAAACTGGAAAAATTCTGTTGGTATTTTTACTGAGATAACATTAATTTATGTACAGGTATATTCCCTGCTTGCAAAAAGTTCAGTTACATCACTTCACTTTTATGAAAGACCTACATCAGTACTTGTTTCCACTAACCAAAAGAAATCCAAAGAGGATTTTCATTTTTATGAAAAAAGCCATTACTGGACTGTCCTTGCTTTACACCATTTTGGTTTATGAAAAGTTTCACAGGAAAGCTCTCCTTTTGGATAGCATTATCCATTTGGATAATACAGGGGGAAGCCTGTATTAACTAAGGAAAAATTGATGACTTTAAGCAGGACAGGGAAGTAGAGAATGCTGAAGAAGGATATAGCCTGAGGTAAAGTCCAGCCACGGCCTCTGATCTACAGGGATCTTTTGTAAAGTTTTCACCCCTTAAGATGAGAGGGTTAAGTCTTTTGTGGCCCCTTCATAGTCAGTTAAGGAGGGGAGTGCCTAGCTTTCCTGGCAAGGCAACTCCATCAACTGAAGGCAGTTCTTTGGGGAAGAGGAACTGTGAGTTTTTAGTCAACAGTCATAGCAGCTGGGGGTGAGGGCGGGCTTGGGGGTGGTCAAGACACCAACATGAATTACATCACATATTAATACACTTTCTATTAAAATGTTGACAGCATAAGAAGATAGCATTGTGCTATAATACTTGAAAAATATGAGGCAAAAAGAGTTAGCTTTGCAATGAAATTTTTGCCCTTAGGTTTTCCATTTTCTCAGGTTTCTTATAGTTGGAACTCAGATTGAGAATCGAAACAGAATCAATCAGCAGGTTAACATTTACTGACCACCTATCGTGTGACTCATATTGTGCTAAGTGCCCTTAAGAATGAAAAGAAATGCAGGATGACAATTTTGTCCTAGATCAGGAGGAATTTCAGGAGGAAAACAAGATCAACAAATATGAAAGAATGATCACACATAATAGTATTAAACCAGGTATATCATGCTGGGGATTTCAGAGGAGAGTCTTCGAATGAAGTTGTACTTAAAATGCTTACTGTATAAATGTGAATAATGATGCTGAATATCTTTGCTCATTTACTGAGTGGGGTTTGAAATATTTTCCACCAACAAGTTTCAGGAAGTTGAAGAAAACAATGGTAAATTGTTCTAAAGGCGGGGGTTAAAAGAAATACAAACTATATTTTGTTGCTATTGAACAGATTCCATTATGCAGAGATGGAAAGGGAACGCCACGGAGTTATTTGCCTACACATTCATCTCCCTGGTGCAAGCGGGTATTGTTCTGTACCCCGTGGCAGGATTGGAAATATCCCTGGGGAACAAGTACACAAAGTTGCTATGGAAACCAGAATGCTTCAGCTCAGAGTTATTTACAGAGTACTTTGAGGATTATCATATTCAATAAAAGCAACTCTGTTTGGCTTCACTCTGTGCTGCTGTATCCCAATTAAATATTTGCTTTGAAGGGCTCTTCAGTCAGCTGTACTGAATGAATATGGATTCAAGAGTCAGTGGATGGTGGTCACATCACAAAAGAGTAATTTACTTGTGGTATTTTTGTATTACATGTTTGACTGTTGTTCACACTTGCCCCAATTATTGTCAAGTTTGCTGGTTTCCGTAATATGGGAACAAGGTGGCTGTTGACTGCTGTCATCAGCAAAGATATATTTCCTCCAATGTAGTTGCTGTGTTGCCCCATACTGTGATACTGCGGGACTTGGGACTTCACATTTCTCAACTCACCTTGGAGGCTTAGACATTAATGGCTGCCTCTGCCCATCATTTTTGCCCTTAATTGAAAATTGGAATTTTTCCAGCTATCCAACAAGATATTTGAAAAAAGTTTTTTTGTTTGTTTTTTTTAGAAAATGAGGATTTTCATAGCCTTTGAGGGATCTTTTGAACCATTTGAAGTTTCAGCAGATGAAACTGTGGAGGCTGTCAAGCTGATGATAAAGGTATGTACTTTGTCCCAGAGCCACTAGGATATATATTAATTTTAACAGCACGGTGAAATTTAAACTGCACACGGAGCAGAGATTTTACTATTGGATAGATTTTCAGCAAACAGGGAAATGAAACTATTTCAAAATATCTTGGCTTATAAAATAGTTTGATACGAAGATAGTAACTATGGGGTTTCTATCCCATAGTGTTAGAGGCATTAGACAGGAAAGCAAAATGTGTTGGTAAATTCTTAGGAAAAAAATTTTAACTTCTCTTTATGAAATTTTTGGGTTGTGCATGGGCCATATATTATTACTGTAATTCTTCATTAAGAGAGAAAAATAAGACCTAACTCTAGCTATATAAGCTGAGCATGCCAGTTGTCAGATAGATGGCTTGCTTAGCAAGCAAGTGACTATAATGAACCAATGGATTTTGGAGATGAAGAGAACTTTGGAGAACTGGGCTACATCCTCATTGTGCATTCAGGGAAACTGAAGCTCAAAGAGGTTGCGTTTTACCAGAATAAGAAATAATTTGGGTGCAACAGCTTTCTTATAGACTTCTTATAAATATTCACTCTAAAATGGAAAATTAAAACACATATTTAGGTCCTGACCATCAAATGGTTTTTAACATTGAGATGATCATTTCCATTTGCTAAGGAGCATTTGATGAATCATATTTACGTGATATTTAGTAGATTACTGTGATCACTGAAATCTAGACCTTCTAACACAGAGGTTCTTGACCTTTACGTGACATGGATCCCTTTGGCAGCCCGGGAGGCCTATGGACTCCTTCTCAGAATGTCTTTAAATGCATAAAATAAAATACATACACAGAAAAGAAAACAAGTTATATTGAAATACAATTTTCAAACATTAAAAAACAAATTTGTGATGTAGCGATGTGGGCTTCTTTATATCATATTAATAAGTTCTAACAGTATATGCAATAACTATTGTAGTTCAAAGGACTGATCAGTATATTTTGAGATATCTGCAGCAGCTATAAGGGGTATGAAGATATTGATGATTCCTATTGGTAACAAAGTCACAGGTACAGCCAGGTACTGCTGCTTTGGTTTATTGCCAACGTGCATACTTAAAAGAAAATCTCAAGCTCATTTAAAATTAGTGTTTTTTTCATCTAAATTCTATCCATAAACTTTGGGGAGGTCTATAGATTCCAAGTTAAGAATGCCTATCTAATACTTCTTCCCTCTGTCCTAAAATATTTTATAATGCTCAGTGGAAAATGTAAATAAAAAGAAATTACATTGTTGGTCTAGTAATGTAGAGATGTACTGTTTTCATAATATGCTATTGATCTTTAAGGATTATTTCCACATCCCTCTCTCTGACGACGAACAAGGCAGGCGGTGCCTGGAACTGATGTATGCTGGAGCAGCCCTAAAGGACAGCTGGAGCCTTGCTGATGTTGGAATACCTTTTTGTTCAACCCTCAAATGCTTTGTTAAGGTATGATGATCAGAATAACATTTGTCCAAGATGTCCATTTCATTTTGAATACCATTGTGGATAATTCAGTGAAAGTAATTTTACAACTTAGGAATAGGTTTCCTCTTCTTGCCTTCTTCCTTCTTCAATTTATGCTGTAAGGGGTAATAAATTATGGAGACTACAGAGTTCCCCTTGTTTACTCCTTCTCTCCCTTCCCTCCCTTTCTAACCTGGTGCCTACCCCAGTCACCACAGTGCAACCCACAAACCAACATTGGGACAAGACCAAGGGGAGGACCTGAAATACTGATGTTGGTGGAAAAAGATTAGATCACCTGTATGAGTCCACAATGGATTAAGGGCAGTGGAGGAAGGAAAGGGAAGCACTTGTCAGTAACAATAAGCACGAAGGAGCAGGTTCTATAATCAAATCCAGCCAGAGCAGCCATTCATGAATTATGTGTATATACAGTGGATATAAACTTTTCTATTTATAAGGTCCTTAATCTGTTGTGCTTAACTTGGGGTCCATGAATGGGTTTTAAGAATTTTACAAGATGCTAAAATCACAATATATGCAAAATTAGGTACCTGGAGATTTTCTGGAGGAGGATCTTTAACTTTTGACAATTTCTTAAAGAGATAGATGGCCTACAGTGTTTAAAAGCCATGCTCTAGGACAGAAATATTATTCAGCACTAGCTCTTTACCCTGTATGAAAAGATGGACCTCAAGAAACTTAGTAAAATACATGTTCTC
>PVJD01018161.1:0-15357 GCA_004026545.1 Mormoops blainvillei | reverse complement strand
TCAGGATGAGTGGCCGTGGCATGGTGTAGTGGCTCTGGAAGGCTTCTCAGAGGAAATGGTATCTCCTCTAAGACTGGAAGCAAAAGGAAGACTTAGGTGTCTTAGTCTGTTCTGGCTGCTATAACAAAAATACCATAACCTGGGTGGCTTATAAAAACAAATTTATTTCTCACAGCTCTGGAGGCTGGGAAGGCTAAGATCATGGCGCTAGCAGACTCGGCGTCTGGTGAGATCCACCTTCTCAGCGTCCTGACATGGCAGAGCTCTCTGGGGTATCTGTTAGAAGGGCACTAATCCCATTCATGAGGCCCCACCCTCATGGCCTAATCACCTCACAAATGTCCTACCTCCTAACTCCACCACCTGTGTAATAGTCTTCAGCATATGGATTGGTGGTGGGGTGGCAGGACGCAAACATTCAGTCCATACCACTATGCACAAGGGGCTTTGGTAGTGGGAAAGCATGTTCCACGAAAATGAAACAGGGACAACTCTGAAGAACGAGAAAACTGGGGTGAAAGGGAGGCCGTGAGGACAGATTGGGCCAGAGGGCCCAGGCAGATCTGGAGCAGTGGCTCGCCAACCTGACCGCTGCCCAGGTGGTGGAAAAGCTTCCCGGGTGACTCCCACATGCGGGATCTTGTGCCCCAAGCCACAGAGCTGGCAGTCTAGGCTGCGAGCCGGGGGGAGTCCCCGAGGATTTTATGGGTGGAATGGACATAATCGGATTTTTCTTTCTTCTGGAAGATTACTCTGGCTGCTGGGTGGAGAAAGGACTGCGACAGAAAGACCGGGGTTAGAGACACTGATTAAGAAGGCTGCTGCAAGGCCCCGGATGGGGAGTGGAGCCCAAGGCGTCAATGAGGACGGCAGGACGTGAACCGGCCTGAGGTCCGGGTGGCGAAAGACTGGAGGCGTGGGAAGACGAGGATGAGGTCTAAGTTCTGACTTGGGCAGTTCCCTGGACATGCAGGTCAGAATCCCTGAAAAGGCCCCAGCCCCAGACTTCGGTCAAAACCAGAGAGCACACACTGTATTTTGCCATGTATGATGTGCACTTTTTTGCCCACATTTTTGAGGGGAAAATACATGGGTGAGGGAAAAACACGTGAGGGAAAAGTTTTTGAGGGTGCATATTATACGTGGGGATAAGGATTCCACACCATGGGTATAATAATCTCATGTATAATACGCATAAACACGTGGGTGCGCATTACGCACGGCAAATGTGGTAATTTCATCCAGAGAACTGACGAGCTTTCTGGGGGAGAGGGGGAGAGAGTGACAGGAAAAGGTGGCCTAGAGCAGAGGCCCCAAGGGCCCAGGGAAGAGCGGGGCAGAGAAGGAAGAGAAAGATGATAAGCAGGCTCAAGTCAAGGAAGTTCCGGGTGTGGTTTTTGTAAGAAGGGTGCATCCCAGAATGTCAGGTTCTGCGGGGTTCTGTCTGCAGGCCTCTGTGGCCTTGACAGTGAAGACCAACAGAAACTTGGGTGGGGGGGGGTGCTGAAGTGATGGTGAGAGTGGTCACCACTAACAAGGGGCAACTGTTCTTTATCTTTTTCTCATTGTAGCCGAAATGTGGTCGCCTGTTCGTTCCATAAGTACTTTATTTATTAAGCCCCTAAGGGGTTGCGGCACTTTGTTCCAAGCCGTGGGTAAGATGAGTCCTTGACGCAGGAGGGAAGCGGGGAGACAGATACCCTCATTCATATCACTAAGCCGCGTGAGGGGAGCGCTGTAAGGGGGGACGCAAGCCAGGGGCCTGGAAAAACGCGGGATCCGCTGTGCTGGGGAGGGGGGAGGGGTAGGCAGGAAAGGCCCTGGGGAGCAAGGAAGAGGGGCCGGTTTGCCCTAGGATGGTCATTTGCTGGGTGCCCACTGCGAAGTTCAGGTCTCAGCCAGCAGGGGAACAACAGCGTTTCCGGATCTCCTGGTGGCTCGGTGGGACCGTGGGACTTGGCCAACATGTGGTGAGCAGTGGTAGCACATCGCTTCCTGGCCAGAGTACTCAGCTGCCAGTGCCAGACCCTCCACCGGCGCTCCTCGCTCTGGCAGGGGGAGCAGCGGGGTTTGAGGCGGCGGCTGCTCCCAGGCGTCTGAGCACCCGACCTCATCACACACTTCTCTGGATAGATAAGCGTAGGGGACGAAGTACTCTTTTCCCTCCACCCACCTTGGGCTCCTTGTCTGGGGCCCTGTGAAGGAGACCAACAAAGACAGGCTAACAAGAAAAACAGAAGTTTGTTGACGTGTGCATCGAGCGCACACACGGGACCACCCAGTGATGGGTGACTGAGTTGGTCGCGGGCCCGTGAATGGAGCATCTTAACCAAAGAACAACACATTTTTTAGAGAACCGACAACAAAGGAAAAAGACTTTGAACTTCTAGAGCAAATCATGAGAAGGCAAATCTCTGTGGAAACTCTTGGTAGATAAGAGCTAGCTTTAACAGGATTTATGAGGTTCCTCTGGTGCTGTCTCTGGGCTGATAAGGATCTACAGTTGTCACCAGTGATTGACTTCTGTTCTTCCTGGTGGGGAGAGAAGGGGGGACATCTCTACAAATTCCTGTCCTGCCTTTAGGCAAATGGGGGAAGGGCGGAGAGCCCTTCTTAAAGGTGTTTCTTTTCATTTACCTTCAGCTCAAAATAATCCCTATACTGAAGTGGCATATTCAGCTAACCCTGAAGCAGATGTTTGTGGTTTTACCATCACCGTCACCATCACCGTCACCGTGGCATAGCCTAGCCCAGTGCAGCCCTGGGCCAGCAGCATCTGCTTCACCTGGGAATTTGTTAGAAATACAGATTCTCAGGCCCCACCTCGGGCTTACCAAAGCTGAAACCCTGGGCTGGCTTCGGCAATCCGAGTTTTAACAAGCCCCCCAGGGAAGACTGAGGCATGCTCCAGTTTGAGAACTGCTGCACTGGCTGGTGCTGCCTGGTCCAGTCATCTGGGAGGTAGAGCAGGAGGATTAGAATTCATAGGGAAGGTCATTCTAACAAGAAGGCTAATTAAATAAGGCTCTTCATGTCATAGAAAAAAAAATTTTAAGAAAAATATCATTGTACCCATCCCCAAGACTGAGTCTTCCTTTCCAGATGGGGATAACTGGCTGTGTGAACAGCCTCCTCCTCTGTCACATTAGGAGAAAACACGGTTGCAGGAGGGACACTCAGAACCCAGTGCTGCGGGAGCCAGCCCCCGGGGCCTAAGAGAAACTCAGAACTGCATTTTCCATTTGTCCCAATGGCCTTGCTGACTTAGAAAATGCCCCTGAATGCTTTGAATCTGAAAAGTACAAAAAATCCAATTCTTCCATCTGTAGGGTGAGTCACTGGAGCTTCGGCAGAGGCGATTTGGTAATGGGCACTGTTTAAATGAAGCAAAAAGTACAATTTCAAACAGACCGGTTTTTAAACTGTCAAATAAAAAGAATCCATTTGTGCATGTGAAATTATTCCAAGGATTCTATTAGCTGAAAGCAGGTGACAGATGTCAGAGAAAAGAAATGTTCTATTAAAGGGCTAGCTAATGTTTAAAGACACACTTGATGACTCTTTTGGCCTGTTTTAGATTCAAAAATTTCTATCTTCAGCAGTCCTAGGTGAACTCCCTAGAAAAAGTTTCAAGAAAATTCCGAATCCTAATAATGAGATGCCATTGTGTTCACTGGAGTTGCTTTAATCAGCACAACCCTAACACTGGCTTTTGGGCAGGCTGACAGCATTTTATGAGTTTAACTTTCTCCTTTGCCTTAAATGAGATGCCAAGAGCCCTTGGCTAGCTTTCTACGTGACATATTTAACACTGTCCTCTGGCCTTCTATTTGCTATTGATAAATGCATCCTTGTACAGCCGAGTCAGAGAGAAGAAAATTCTGCGGAAGTATGAAAAACATCCTTTCTGTCAATGGCAGGCATGCTTGGTACACAGGTCACCAGAGAGGCAGATTAAGGTTCGTTGAGGCCCCGGGCGCAAAAGAAAATATTGGGCCCCTTAAAAAAAAGAGAGAGAGAGACAGGGAAAATAAAAATACATGTTAACCATATTTTTAAATAAATAAAAAATATTACGTACTATTAATGTTTTATTTCCAATAAAATTTGAATATATGTATAACATAATTAATAAGAGTTGGGGTTTTGCAGGGCCCTTCAGATGTCGGGGCCCAGGGCGTGCGCCCGGTGTGCCTGCCGTTAAATCCGCCTCTGCAGGTCACCAACGAAGACGGAGAGCCGCAGCGGTGGGGCATCTCTACAGACAAAACAGAGCCCTGGGCCCTTCTCTCCAAGGCCAACAACCCCAGCCTTTTCCATTTCATTTTCTCTAGGGGTTTCCACTGCAATTAGTCTTGTGTTCATGCCTTCAGTATCTTTGTGGGCACGGAAACAGAGCTGCTGAAAATAATTAGTGACCCTTCTCCCTCCCCTGGCCCTTCAGGTACTTCTTACCTGTGCCACTATGCCAGGCTAACACAAGCAAAATGATCCCTGCTTAGTCTTAGAGGAAGTGGGCAGATGATGATGGGCTAGAGGCACTGGGACGGACTCGAAAGGGGCATGCTTCGCACACTTGAATGTGCACACTAATCTCCGGCGGGGGGGGGGGGTCGTGTTAAAAATACACATTCCAACTCGTTGGCTGGAACCTCAGAGCCTGAATTTCTTGCAAGCTCCCAGGCAATGCTCATGCTGCCGTGGTCCACATTTTGAGCGGTGAGGGGATAATGCACGTTCTGCAAAACCGTGACTTTCAGAACATATGCTACTCAACAGGCATTTATCTAAGGGTCTGACTCCACTTTGATTTATGGTTCCTTGAAAGCAGGGATTGGATCTTACACTTTTTTTTTTTTTTGGTTTTGTTTTGTTCTCTGACTCGCACTTGGCACAGGTCCCGTCCACGGTGGGTGTGTATTTATTTAATTAAACAGAATTGGCCTTGTTCCAAACAGGATTTTCAGTGGACTTAACCCCCAGCAGGCCCTACCTAACCAGACGCGGGATGAACTGGCCAGGGAAGGAAGTCAGTTCTAGGGGTTGAATCAAACCCTCTGGGCTGAGGCCCTTCTGCTAAGGTCTCCACCGCCTGCTAGTATCTGGACTCCACTTCAGCTGTTGCTCTTCTGAAATTCTCCCTCCTGCCCCATTTTTAAAGCAGTTTACACTAGAGAACCCATCAGAGAGAAGGAAAACAAAACAAAACAGAAACCAGAAAGCCCTGCGAAGCGGCAACGCTGCAGAACATCAAAAGCTCAATTCGCAGCGGCGGGGCCGCAGAACTCTCAGGTTCCTCTCTCTACCTTGTCTCCAGCTTCTGCAGGTCGGCCTTGCGCCCCCGCCGCCGGCTCCCCCGCCCGACAGAGCCTTGCAGGAGCCGGTCCCGGCGGGCACCGGAGCTCCTAGGCTTGCTGCAGGCTCTGCTCGAGCAATTAATCTTCTCGTGGATCTCCTGCACCACCCCCGGAAGGGGGTCGGGTCGCACTGAGGGGCAGTGGGGAGCCTGGACAAGAGCAACCGCTCTATGGAAACCCTGTTCCAAGAGTCCCCGAGGAATCATAACCTGTTCCTCTCTGCAGCAGCCTCGCAGGGCTCTAGAAGAGAGGGCTCGGTTCGGCTCCATAGGGGAGGAGAGAGAGGGAAAAAGAGAAGGGCGATTACATTGGGCAGCAGTTGAGCCTCACGGGGGGGAGGGAGGAGCGCACCGGCGAGTGCGTCTTAGAGGAGGCGTACACGTGCAGCTAGGACGGTGAGAGGCGGGCGGGAGGAGGAGAAGGGAGGCGTGAGCCGCAGGCGGGAGGTGCCACGGCCTCGCAGACGCAGGCGCCAGCAGCCAGAGAGAAAGTTCCCGTGGAGAGCTCGCCCCCGGGAGGCCCGACGTCGAGGCTATCGCGGCAAGGGTCGCAGGCCCCGTGCGTCCAGCCTGCCTTACCCCTGCGCGCGTTGGGCCGCCCGGGCTCCTCTCGTCGGCAAGCAAGGGAGCGTTGCTGGCGGGCTACCGCTGCCAAACTTGGAGGAGGAGGATGCTGCGAGTGGGAGCGGCGGCGCGGGGCGCGGGGGCGCACTGAGTGCTCCCCGCGGGCGGCCCCGGGCAAGGCAGCCAGGGCTGCTGCCGCTCGAGCCCGCCGAGCCCGAGCGGCCAGGTAGCGGCTCCAGCGCCAAGACTGCGCCAGACCTGCAAGCCAGGGCCGCCAGCGCCACCGTGCCGGCGTCGCCTCCTCGCCACGGAGCCGCGGTGCGCGGTGCGCGCACGCTACAAGCGGGACTCTGAGCCACGGCCACGCCGCGCGCCCACACTTGCCATCTCCGCGCTTCCCCGCCGACCTTCCCCGTGGGCCATGAAGCTTTGGTCAGGAGACTCTGGCCTCTGAGCGGCGCGTCGCCCGCTCCAGCTGCAGCGCTGCTCGCCCACAGACAGTACTCGGCCTCTGAAGCCCCGCATCTTCTCCCAGGGACGGCACCCAGGCGCTCCGGGATGGCGCTCCTAGGTCCCCTCCGGCCGCACAAAGTTCGCAGGAGGCGAGAGATGCTGCCGCAGCAAGTTGGCTTCGTGTGCGCGGTGCTGGCTCTGGTGTGCTGTGCGTCCGGCCTCTTTGGCAGCTTGGGTAGGTGCCGGTGTCGGCCGCCCCAGGAGCTGAGGGGTTTGGGCTGGGAAGCCGCGAGGCAGCTCCTAGATGTCTCCCCTTCCTTCCCCGTCAGGATGGTCCCGAGGGTTAACGGGGCAGGTAGAGCGTACCCGGAGGACAGATGTCGACGCTCCGAGCTGTGGCGCGCGTTCCCCTGAGACGCGGGCGGCCCCTGGGGTCTCAGGACGCGGCTGCACGGCTGTGTTACTAAGACGAAAACCAGAACCGCTGGCCCCTTGGTGCCAGAGTTGTGTCTCCGGAGTGTATCGGGCATGGGCAGCGCAGCGTGGGGTCCAGATGTGGGGCGGATGAAACTGAATGGTCCGCTGTCCTATTCGGAGCAAAGAGGGCTGTGCTCCGCGACCCTCCAAAACCTATATTCAGAGGCTGTGAATTTTCGTCTCAGTCCTCCCCTCGCCCCTACCCATGTCCAAAGGTGCCCTAAAACGCCCTCTTCAAACCCTAAAAACATTGGGGCAGTCTTTCCTCCCGGGGAGATTGCTACCATGTTTCAGCATCATTCCCCCAACTCTTCTGAATCCTCACGGTGGGAGAGCGCTGCTGTGTGGGGGCCCCAGTCCACACTCCTTCACGGGAGAAGAGACCCAGGGATTTGAAAGTCGCTTAGGAGATGCAAATCTGAGGTGGAGAAAAGGAGAAATTTACAAAAAATATCTGGTTGGGGGGAGGTGGGGAGGATGTGGGCCCATGTGGAATCTTCAGGAGACACTCACTTGGCTAACGTTGCCATTTTTAATTGGATGCTGTGGACTTTATTTTTGTTTTTCACACTTTAAAGAAATGAAAGAAATGCAGGTGATTTAGCATCTTGGACATGGAGATAAAGCAGCAGTACCTTCTGGAACAGTTAGGGACAATTTAGAGAGGTTTTTACGTGACAAATTGGTAAAAATTTGATGGAACTTGATTAAACTTAAAAAAAGAAATACTGCCTTTCAAAATCCAAACTTTGTGACTGAGAATGTAAGGTTAAAAACGGTGCCTGTGTCCAACAGGAAACCATAGTGGTTGTGCGAACATCTTAATACCTGGTGTTTTGCAGTTGGGCAAGGTGGTGTGTTTTTACCCCTCAATTACACACCAGAAATAACAGAATAACCAGAGACTCTTAGATGTCAGCATTAGGGATGTATTATTACCCAGCCGAAGCACTGTATGGCATCGGGAGAGGTAAATGAGTGCTTTCAAGGTCTTATAGTGAGAATCACCTGTGATTGCTGGCTCAGGAATGGCCTTTCAGAGTTTAACTGTATCCGAGCCAGTGGTGACCCCTGTGCCTCAGTTTGGCCCTTGGACCAGCAGACCTGGGAGCTCGTTAGTGCCGAATCCCAGGTCCCAGCCTAGACCTACTGAATCAGAATCTGCTTTTAACACAGTCCCCACGTCATTTGTGTGAGAAGCCCTGGGCCAGACCCCATCTCCCTTCTCCCCCTGCTGGCTGGCTTACTATCTATTCGTAGTTCCTCCAGAGCAGGGACACCTGAGCATCTTTACTGGCAGAGAACTTAATAGTCACTTAGCTGAACCCTTTGTTGCACCTGTGAGGGGCCAGGAACCCGGAGATCATGACCAAGGTCAGGTCAGGTGCTGACCCACCTGGAACTAGAAACAACTAGAGCTAGGAAGCAGGTTTCTGTGGGCGATTTTATTGTGCTTCCAGTCATCGTATCACTCCCTAAAGGCAACTTGAAGCAGTCAAATAGGGCTCTTACTGACAGAGATACAGCTTCGTAAGGTCATTGTGAGAATGCAGGCGCCGCCTTGACAGAATGGTGTCTGTGACTTAATTTCCAATCCAGGGCACAGAACTGCTTCTGCAGGCAAACATCTCCTACCAGACACGTGGAGAAACAGAAAGCTGATGGCAGCAGTGAATGGGACGCAGACAGCTAAGAACTGCACAGACCCCGGTAAGAAATAGATTCTCCACCCTCTTCCTCACCGCCCCCCCGCCGCCCAACCCCGGCATTTGTCTGGGCCCGGGGCTGGGGCTTAATGTGGACAGTTACAGCCGGGGCTGGGAACGGTGGTTTTATGAACGTATGTGGGAGGGCAGCTGTAACGCATTTAAAGGTGACGGCCCATGTTAATCAATTGTGCTACTACACAACTAAAGCACTTTCCTGATCCAACGACTGAAAAGGTCACATTCAAGAGTTTTAAATTTTCATTTTTCTCACAATGCCCCTGAGGTTCAGCGTTTCCCGCTCTCTTGACTTCCTTGGCCTGAGTATCTTTTTCTTTCCCTTTTGCTCATCGCGCCCACTTGCTGGAGCTCTGGGGAAGCATAGCCAGCTGCTCTGGCAGATGGCACTTGGGGTGACCTGTCAGTAGGTCAGATGGCACCACGGCATCTACCGGGGTAGGACCCTGGGGTGCTGGGGCTCCTTCTCTGGAACGGGAGTTCGTGGGGTGTAGTTCCAGCTCAGGAGATGGATTTGGCTTGCCCTGAGGGGCAGTTTCGGTGTTCCTTCTAAGACTTCTCTAGGAGATCAGAGGCAGTGGGGACCCAGAAAGGACGACTTGTCTGTTGTCCAGGCACCGGCAGGCTTTGCTAAAATGAGCGAAGATGATTCTCGTGGGAAGAGAGTACAGTCCTGCAGGGAGCAAGGCGAATGGAAATGGCCCAGACCTCGGGCAGGGCGGCCTAGACTTTCTTTCTGGTGCCAGCAGTCAGTGGTCTTTGTGTGAAGGACCCAGTGGGGTGATGTGCTCAGAAGCCCTTTGACAGCTGCAAGGTTTTGTGATAGGTGCGTACCACTTGCTTTTCCACCGAGTTGTCAGGTAAGCCACGTAACATTTTTAGGTCTCTTCCTCGCCTGCTCTGGGGTCGCTGGGGGAAGCTGGTGGTAAGGCTCAGTGCGGGGCTGTGTGTGGGAGGAAATGGAACGGCAGGGCAAAGGAGCAGGTTGGGATGGAGTCGTCACGTGGCTTGCTTTCACAGGCAGGTCTTGCCTGCCTGCATTTTCGGGACAGGAAACATCGAGGGAAGACACATGAGTTGCTCGAAGTCATGAAACACGTAAGTGGGGAAGCTGGCACCGGAGCCCCGGCCTGTGTGATTGAAACATTTGGTTGGTTCCGTGTATGTAGGGAGGCCAGGGCCTTCCCTCAAAGCCTGTTTTCTACACCGTCGACTTCCCTTGTCTCAGGAGCCTTCTGAGAAGCACGCTTGGGCATGGAGCGTAGATGAGCACAGGTTCGCAGAGAAGCAACTGGGGTTCCCGTTGAACTTTGAACTCTCGCCTGTCCTGGTGATGCAGCAGCGGTACCGTCCTGTCATTTAGCCATCCCCAGTACCCCTTCTTTCATCAGTCAGTATGGGGGATGCATGCGTGGGACTGACACGTGAACACGTGCAAGGCCATCCATCCTGTCACTCCAGCAACCTGAGGTGCTAAATTAGCGCCATCCATGTGGGGAGCACCGAGCCAGTCTAGGGGAAGAATCAGCGTTCAGCATTTCTGACTGGTTTCTAACTCACCGGTGCCCTGGTCTTGGGCCGACTGTGCCCTCTTCTCATGACTTCTGTCTCATAGAGTCTGGGCACGCTGGCTTAGGCAGGGCCCCGCTTCTGTCTCCTGTGCCCTGTTGTTTCCCGTATCTTCAGTGTACTCTGATAAAAATTGATTCCACTAGCTATGGAGTAGGCAGTCCTGTGTGGGGGAAGGACCCGGACCAACCCCCGTACCGGGGAGGAAGAGGGAGGGAAACCGGCAATCTCTTGAGCAATAATTAACATCTGCGTTACGTTTCGTGGCAGCTGCTTCTGGAGTAGGGCCCTGCACGTAGCAGGGCCTCAGGAAATATTGGTTGAATGTTAGGATTAAAGTGTATAGTGAATATTAAGCACTTTAATTCTTACAGCGTTTCCGCAAAGATGAGGAAAACGAGGCCCAGAAGTTTAGTGACTTCCCAAACTCTTGTGGCTGGCAGGAGCATCTCTGGTGTTCTGGCTCCAGATCGTGTGCACCGCCCCACATACCCCCACCAGTGCACCTTTCCCCCCACCCCCCTGCACTGCACACACCCCAGCTCTCCCCACAGCCCAGGGGGCCCGAGACCTGACTTCCCTTCCAGCCCCCTGGTCTCTGGGCTGGGAGAACCCCAACCTGCGTTTCATTTCACAAGCATGTAGGACACACCTGCTGTTGAGTCCAGCCCTTCGGGGTGCCTGGTGGGCAGCATAAGCAAGTGTGAGAAGCAGCCCTTGCCATCAAGTAGCTCATGTGGTCGGGAGAGGGCATGAGCTCTGGTGTCTCGTCCTCTTCTTAGAAGGGCACTAATCCCAGCACAGGGACCCCACCCACCCTCATGACCTCATCTAAACCTAATGACCTCCCAAAGGTCCCACCTCCAACTACCATCCCATTGGGGGTTAGGGCTTCAACACAGGAATTTTGGGGAGGCACAAACCTTCAGTCCACACGAGGAACCAGCGTTCCCACACATCTCTCTGTGGTGGCACCTGGAGTATTTGAAGACAGTGGTGGGTTGAATGCGGTGCTTCTCAAACCTGGCCTGCAGGTGAGAAACGCCGGGGGGGCTCTGACAATACAGATGCCCAGCCGTGGCCCCCGCTCATGAAATCAGAACCAGCGATGGGTGCGTGTGGCCGGTTTTCGGAGCTTCTGGGAAACTTGCTTATCCCCTCCCAGATCCTCCATGGCAGCCTCCTCATCATCACTGCAGCGTCCCCGGGCCTTCCCTGGTCATCCAACCCAAAGTAGCCTCTGAGTCACGGCTCTCTTATCATAGCTCTTTGTAGGCAAGACCTCTATCCATTGTTTTATGGCCGGTTTACCGCCCCCAAGTAGGATGTGCAAGGTGAAAGTCTTGTTTGCTTTTACAGTGTTTGCTTCAGTTCTTCCTTCTGTAAAAGGCGGGTGGCAATCGAATCTGCCACATAGGGTTGTTGAAATTAAATGAGCTAATACCCACCAAGTAATACACACATCCGTGTTCAGACTTTAGCTTACATTTTTATTCTTTTCTTATCCACTTCCCCCAGAGACGATACAATGCCTGTGTCCAGTAGGTACTGGAAAAACTATTCGTCAATCGGATTTTATGAGGACAAGTTAAGAAGTAAATATCTTACCAAACATGATTTTTTGTCTTCCGGAGACAAATGTTCTGATTTTTTTTTTTTTAATCTTTCGAGGATTGGGGATGCTGGAGATAGCATATCTTGTAGAACTTGCCACTGGCAAGAATTTGTCCCTTGACTGGTGTTATTTCACATCTCGGCTTTTAGCCGAGGTGACCCGGTTTCCCCCATTCTTACATGGCCTTTTCCCCCACATCTGAGATTCAGTCAGCGGTCAGTGCTCCACAGTGCCTCCTCTGTTCGTTTGCATTTCCATCCCCTGCCTCGTGTTCAAAAAGAAGCAAGGAGACAGTTGTCATGGGGGGGGGGGCGCGGGGGGCAGTGCGCACGGAGTTGTGGGATTTGCTTTATCTTCTTTGGTTTTGCACATTTTAGATTTGCCTTTTGGAATACCTGGTGGCTGTGTGTCTTAGCTTGGGCTGCTGGGGCAAGTACCATGGACTGGGTACATAAACAACAGTGAAAATGTATTTTCTTACAGTTCTGGAGGCTGGAAGTTGGAGGTCAGGACTCTAGCGTATTTGGGTCCTGGTGGGAATGGTCTTCCTGGCTTGCACACAGCTGCCTTCTTGCTGTGTCCTTGTGGAGCGGGGAGGGAGAGCAGGGTCACAGGGTCTCTGGTGCTGCTTCTCAAAGGGCTGCTAATCCCAGCAGTCCCGAGCCCCACCCTCACGACCCCATATACCCTCATTGCCTTCTAAAGGCCCCATCTTCAAATACCATTGCTTTGGGGTTAGGGCTTTGACATGAGGATTTGCGGGGGGGATGTGTAAACATTTGGCATATCACAGTGTCCATGGAAGGAGCGCTGGGAGAGAGGTCTTCGGAGAGAGCTGAAGGTGCAGCTGGTTCCCAGCATCTCAGGAGATCAGAGGAGTTGGAGGCAGGCGCTAGCAGAGGATCTTTCGTGGTCTGGGTCCGATCTACCTTTAGTTTTCATTCTGTACCAGGGCTGATGTAAAGGCAGTGTGGGAGGGGGTGGGGGGCAGAGGCTAGTGGGGGCGGATCCTGTGCATAGGAGTTGGCAGTGAGGCTGGGTTAGGAGGAGAGGAGAGGAGAGCATGGAGCAGGTGCCCACTGCAGTGGCAGGTCTCCATGGGCACCCCAGTGTGGGGAGCAAGTGCAGAAAGCATGAGTAGGAAGAGGGGACCCAGAGTAGCAAACGGCACACCAGAACCTGTGGGCGTGGAGGTGAGGCGGTGCCAGCGGCGAGGCCGAACGCACGTCTGTGCAAATACTGCTTCAGCAGGCTTGGGAGACAGGTCACACCTCCCAGGTTTCAACGTTACGTCAGAGCAAATCCTGAGCTGGAAAAGTGAGAATTGACCTTATTGCTGTTCACCTGGGGGCAGGAGATCACAGTTCAGTTGTTGTCCCAGCTGGCAGAGGCAGGACTCCCAGCCTGGGGAGGGGGTATCCTGGGCAGGACAGCCTCCGGAGAGCCAGGCGGCTTCTTGGGGAAAGTGTCACCAACTACTGTGGGATAGTGATAGCCTGGCAAATGGAGGCTGGTGAATAAGGAGCCCGTCACTAACATGAGCCTCTGCTTTGGGGGTGGGGGTGGGCATATTGTACGTTGGGTCCAGTGGCTCAATTGAAGATCTGGCTTCTAGTACTGGCTCTGCCAAGATCCTGCCTGGCATTTGGGGAATCCCTCCCTCTCTCCCTTCCTCCCACTCTCCACAAAACGAGATTGCGCTGGATAAGTACAGAATCGCCAGCACCCGGAAGAAGCTCCTGTCCCAGCATGCACCGGCTCTTCTTGGAGACGGCGGCTGGGCGTGCTGAAGGCAGCTGTGTGGGTCGGAGCCCTGGTTCCCCGTTATTAGCTGGCCTTGTGACCTTGAGCAAATTCATGTTCCCACTAACCTTCAGGTTTTCTCCTTCATGAAGGGCGCGAAACAGCGGTTCCTACTTGCCCCATAGGGCTACCGTGAGACTTAAGCCACAGCGCGTGTAGAAGTATTTAAGGGGTGCCAAGCCCACGAGAGCTGTTATTGTCGTGCCAATGGCTACACCAGCGTGCCGTGTACTGGGGCCATTCTAAGTGCCTTCCGCGGATTCATTCACTTTCTCCTCATTAACAAACCTGAAGGTAGGCGTTATTAGGGTCTTCATTTTGCAGGAGAGGAAAAGAAGACCAAAGAGATTAAGTAACTGGTCTAAGGTTACCCAGACAGCAAGAAGCAGAGCCGGGTGTGGGCGTGTGTGTGTGGGTGTGTGTGGGTGTGTGTGTTAATTAATAGACTTTTTTTTTTAAGCAGTTTTAGGTTTACCAAAAAATTGCGCAGAAAATTCAAAATTTCCTATATTACTCCCCTACCCCCAGTTCGCCCTATTATTAACATCCTGTTGGTGTGGTATAGATGTTGCAGTTAATAACTCAATATCGATATGTCGTTATTAACTCAAGTCCATAGTTTACTTCGGGATCCTCTCTTGCGTTGGCATATTCTAGGAGCTTTGATAGATGTGTAATAACATGTATCCCCCATTACGGTATCACACAGAATAGTTTCACTGCCCTAAAAATCCCCCGTGGAGCCTTGTAATTTGAATGTGAGCTTATATCCTTACCTGTAATTGTTAATAAATGGGGCGGAAAAGATAAATTAGAGAAGAGGACGTCTGCTGCGTCTTCCAGCCCCCGTCGCTGTCCGGGCACCCCTTTGAGAAACGGGGAGTATCTGTCCATTGCAGCAGCAAACACCTGTGCGGGCCTGCATCTCAGTATGTTTCCAATTCTGATTTGTTTGCAATCAAAAGTTATTTTTTTCCTTTATCCAAACTATTGGGGCCATCTGTTAACACCCCCTCCTCCTTACGGAGCCATCTGCTAACCCTGACTTCCAGACCCGCTGCCTTTGACGAGATGTGGGCCTCGTGCAGCCCAGAGAGTACCCCCTTGGCTTCCCCTTGAGCTCCAAGGAACGCTCCTTCCCACATTAAAAGTGGAAATTATTAAGCTTTGCCATGTGTTGCTGCGAGTTGGAGAGATCCAGCCGTTCAACTCAGCAGAAACGTCAAATGCTTGAAAAGGCTTTTATTTTATTAAACAGTATTGAAGAGGCCACGGGGGCATAGCATTTTACCAAAAAAAAAAGTGTTGGAAGAGTTTAGTTTCTCCTGAAAGGCAGTGGCCGTCTCCCTTGGGAAAAAAACAGAAGGTCACTGTGCAGCTGAGAAATGAAGGAGCTCTCTGCCCAGGGGGTCGTCCCCTTGCAGCCCCCGAAGCCCAAGCACTCCGTCTGTCTGCGGGGCCTCCGGCTCCCTTTGGTGATGCAGCTCAGGGCCCGGGTTCCCGCCCGGGGTCTCTAGGTAGTTGACCCGGAAGTTAACGCAACGTGCCTCCTTGAGAGCCTGCACCCCCGCACTGTGCGGGGCTCTGAAGCTGGAAAGGACCCAGTCCCTGCCGTCGGGGGCGGGGCGGGGGGTGCGCAGCCGAATGAGGGACACAGGTGGGGCCTCAACAGACAGAGCCTGCCAGCGCACCCACAAGAGTTTTTAAAACTAAGTAGTCAGGGGCACTGACCTCTTTTCCCTTAGATTGTCAGACAGAAAAAGGACAACAGCCAATACCATAATAGCTGCCTGGGG
>PVJD01018160.1:0-15412 GCA_004026545.1 Mormoops blainvillei | reverse complement strand
GAAGTGATATAACTCTAGAAAGTTCCTAGCAGTTCAGATGAGTACATATGAGAAATGGAGTAGAGCTAGAAATACAAACATTTGGAAGAATTTTGATGCAAGTTAGGGTGAAAGAAATGGATTGACTCAGAAGTTACAGCAATAGGTCTGCAGTATGCACTTGAAGTTCTGTTACCTCAGCAAAAAAAAAAAATTAAAAAAAAAATTCATCAGAGGATTCCATGCTCAAAAAAATAAAATTCCAAATCTCTTTCAGCAAAGTCCTTTAAAACCGTGGTAAGTTCCTAGTTGAAATCCATTCAACTGTATTTTTGGTTAAATAAACATGTGGTTTAGAACTACAGATGATAATGGAGAAAGAGGCTGCTCGTCTCCTAAGATGGCCCCCAGTGAAGTCTGCTTTCCAGGACTCACCCTTGTTTAGTCTTCTCCCCATGACTCACAGATGGCCGTGAGACTTGCTCTTGACCCATAGGATGTAGTGGATGTGACACTCCATTATTCTGAAGCTTGGTCATATAAAGGCTCACAGTTTCACTTACCTTCTGGAATGCTAGCTCAGGAGGAAGTCATTGACCAGGTAAGAAGTCCAACTATCCAGAGAAAACCATGTTCTGAAGCAGCTGTGTACAGAGACAGTGGAAGTAGTCCACCTAGTGTGTAGAGAATAAGGGAGTGAATTGTCTGTAGGGAATTTAAAAACAATATTAAAACCCAGTAAAACTTGATCTGCTTTTTATCATTGCCATGCACAAGCAAGTCTAAACAATGTCAGTGATAAAATATCCTTTCCTGTGAATGGGCTACTGCCTCTCACCACCCCCTGCCCCCACATGTACACACCCTATAGGCCACTGCTGTGAAGCCTAAGGTAGCCATGTGGAAGTAGAGGTGTCTAGCCAGCTGCTTCAGCCATCCCAACCCAGGTACCAGGATGTGAAAGAAGAAGTCATTTTGGATGGTTAGCCCATGCTGGCTTTCAGAAGGCTTCAGACCCTGCTTTGCATAAAAGACCAAAAGCTATAACCATCCAACTGAGCCTAGTCAAACCACAGAACTGCAAGAGATAATATAAATAGTTGTCTTTGGCCACTAAGTTTTGGAGTGGTTTGTTATGCAGAAATTGATAAATAGAACAGAGAAGAAGCATGTAAGAAGGAAAAAGCCTCTCTCACCTGTGTTTTCTCCGTATAAACATAAAATAACACCCAAGTATTCTTTGCTTGGGGTGTAGGATGTCTAGAGATCTGCTTATCCTGATGTTAACAGAGGCCAAAAATACTTGATTTTACCATTAGATGGAAATTAGATCTATGTAGATGTTGCTAAGCAACAAGAGATCAAAAACCTATAAGAGGTGATCATAGAATGCAAAGCACTGAGTCAACCTACTAAGTTCTTGATGCACTTCTTCTTTTTAAAAACCTGTTACTGGAAGAAGTGATGTCTACAGTGTGGGGGTAGGGAGGTCTCAAAGGACCTTAAAAGAACAGTGTACACTTCATTATTATTTGCCTAAAATAATGAATGAACTAAAAAGCCAACCCATGACCTGAAAAATGGTCGTTTGTGATTTAAAAGAATAACAATCTTCAGGAATAAATACTAACAGCACTGGTAACTTTGTCTCCTCTCATTCTCATGTCATTTAAAAATGCATTTGGCCCAGGTCAGTAGGCTTGGCTGGTTGGAGTGTTGTCCCGTACACCAGAAGGTTGTGGGTTCGATCCCTAGTCAGGGCACATATCTAAGTTCCAGGTTTCGTCCCTAGTTGGGGCGCTTACAGGAGGCAACCGATCAATGTTTCTCCCTCGCATTGATGTTTCTCTCTCTCTCTCTCCCTCCTCCTCTCCCTCTCTCTTTAAAATCAATGAATATATCTTCAGGTGAAGATTTTAACAAAAGGCAGTTGTAAGGGTTAAAACCCTTTCCCTTGAAATAACCTTAACTTCAAATATTTATTAAAATATCCAAATTAATATGCAATAATGTCTTTCAGAGCTTTATAAGCATGTTATTTAGTGAGGAGCAAATTCAGTATTTTTTGGGAAGAGAACACCGATGGGTCAGTGAGACCTATACACTTTTTCTTTGGCTGGACTAAGAGGTGGGCTGAGAGAGGGGTTTTGGGAAGAGCCAAGCAGCAGGTGCATATGAAAATATTCATGGTCAGAATAAAGTATATGCCCTTTAACTGTTCTTCACTAGGAGCAGTCATTTTCATTATTCCTCTGGGTGACCTTTTATTCCTTGTTTATTTTTTCTTCTGATAATTAGTTTTTAAAAATAAATTAAAAGGTAGGAAAAAAGGTAAGCTCAGTAGAAGACAAACGGGAAATGAATGTATGTATTATATCAAGACCATGTGTACCCCAAGCACACACATTGTTGGGGTGCCCACAAATATACCAGGGCTTCCCTGAGACGTGGGTATGGAGAGAGAGGACCTGCACGGTGAGCAGAGACCTTGCCCTCAGCCTGCCGGTGTTGCCGTGGTGTGAGCTCCCTCCGTGGAGCAAGACCGGAGCAGACCCACCAAATCCAGTGTAAGTGGTCAGAGTACAAATGAGGCTGTCGGTGGGTAGTCCTACCCTATTCATGAGCTCTTTCAGAACAATTTTCATTACTTTTTTTAAATACTGTTTTTGGCAAACAGTCGACACTTGAAATAAAAAGTGCATGAGTCACCTACTGGGATAGGCACAGTATGTGGTTCATTGAGTTTAGCTAAATTGTGAGTCATCCATCAATAGTCCTCTTGGTGAACATACTTGTAATAATTTCACACGTTACAAACAAAAATAGGTATGATTTTCAAGATTCTTAAAGCTATTTTCCTTGGGGATTTTTTGGATCGTGTTTAGCGTTATTTGTTTTGCTAGGTGGAGAGGAAATTGTCAGCCTTATTTTCAGGTGAATCCAAAATTTGTCTCCGTCATGTTGGAAAAGAACTTTAATTTGGGAGGCTTATGGGGTATAACATGGATCTGGGGTCATGGGGAAAATAAGAATTAATGATTCATATTTGTTCCTGTCAGATCATTGGCTTTTAAGATTAATTTTGGCATCTGAAAAATGATTGGCCCCACTCTCAGAAAAACAGTGTCAGAACTGCAAAACATGCACATCCGCCTCCTTTTTTTCCTGACAGCAGAACAGAGTGGGTTGGTGATGAGTCTGTGCACCACTGCCCTCTATCGGGTGGCCCCAGCATTGCCCTGGGCCCAGGCCTGGGCCCAGGCCCGGGCCCAAAGCAAATGAGGCACCTGGTCGTGTGGCAGGTGACCCAAGCAAATAAGCCAGTGTTGGACTAAAACCAATTCTTGTTGTTTTTAAACTGTTGGCTTGTATAAGCTAAAAGGAGCATCTCTCTGGCTAGAGTGGTAAGAGTCTAGGGTTTCTGGTCAGAAAGGCCCTTTACTTCCACTCTGGTGTCTGCCTGGTAAGAGGCTGGCATCTGCTGTTGAATAGCGTGGCAGACATGATCAAATTGCTAGATCTTTGTCTTTTCAAGAAGTAAAAATAATCACAAGAGAAAGTATTCTTGACTATTATTTTTCCTGTCTTTGATAAGTGCAATAAAACCATAAAAAGGCTTTTGTTTTTGGCTATGGCCAGAAGTGAAGGTTTTTATGTGGCTGTAAAAGAAGGAATGGTTTTTGGCAAATGATGCTTAAAGTGCTCACACCAGTAAGATGTATGCAGGAGGCTCAGGGAACTGGTTGGGAAGTGCTTTGTTTTAGCACGTGTCTCTGTCCTCCTTCCCCTTCCCCAGTGAAGCAGGGTTCACTGACCAGGCTGGAGCCTTGGAGTCCTGTCCTGCTGCCACTGGGCAACTCGGGAAAGTTGTGTGGCTCCTGAAACCTCATTTCCCTCATGTGTAAAATGAAGCATTTGGAAAAGATGATTTCTTAGGGTTATTTCATTTCTGAGGGTACAGTAAAAATGATCTTTTCTCCGTAGATGATCATATAAGCCCTCTCTCTTTTTCTCAGTCTCTATCTCTCTCTCCACTTGTCTTTGAAGAAGCAACGTGTTCACTGTGCTAATTTAAGACTGGGACGTGAGGTGATGGAAACCGCTTTGGCGACTTCACTGCTAGTGGGCTCCTGTACTTGCTGTATTAGACAAACATCCTTGCCCCAGGGCCCAGTCGGAGTCTCCAGGGCCAGCAGATGGCGCACTTGCACAGTCCACACATTTTCCAGGCTCCCAAGGTAAATGGTACTGATTAGCATCCAAAAGTTAACAGCTACTGGTTTGAACAAATTGCAATATTTTCCAGGCTATTAAAACCACGGTACTTTTTTGAGTTGGAACATTTGCTGATAGTTATGCAATGGTTAGGAAAGTTGTTAATTTATGACACTCTTCATCACCAACAGCACCTTCCACCTGGGCCCGAAAAAGACTTTAAATTTACTTTTTTTTTTAATGTGGAGAAATAAGGACAGAGAACAAGTTACCCTTATAACTAGTACAAATAATTCAGACCATACACCTTGTTGATCTTTTATAACTGCCATTCTTAGCTTTCCTTCTTTTGATTCTTACTTCTGTTGGTTGTGAAGGTACATGTATGTGTGTGCTGGGTTGTCGTCTGTTATGTGGGAGGACAGGCTGACACCTTGTGCATCTTGGCAGCATTGTGGCCTACCACGGTCACTGTTACTTCTGATCTCTCTCATCTGTATGTGAAAGCCCTGTGATAATCCCAGATGGCATTTATGGATTATTTGCTTTGAGCCAGGCTTTGCCTTATCAGTTGCCATAGATCGATATTAATCATTTAATTGTCCTAACATACCCCACAAGGGAGGCACAGTGGGTGAATAACTTTGCCTAGAGTGACAGATCTTTATACTTTCTAGGTTCTGAGTTAAAGTGATAAGGACAACAAACTATTTTTTTGGTGATAACCACTTTTGACCTCACATATTTTCCAACTAATAGATCATGAACTGACTTTTAATTTTTAACTTACAGGAAATTTATAGGAACTTTGATTATATCATGTCAGCCTTGGCTATATCAGTTTGTGAGCTACTGTTGGTTTAGAAGAATTCCTTCTGCACCTCATCCTTAAAAGCAGTGGTTCACCATAAATAGAAAGAAGATGGGAATGAAATAAGGAAGTTTGTCTGGCAATTTAATCATATAAGTAATAAATAATTTTCAAGCACTCACTTTATTCCTTAGCCATCAAACAGCACTAGGGATGTGTAATATATAAACAACATTTATTTGCTACAAAGGAACCCAGAGCACTATTGCGTGCAAGGCACAAACGTTAGCTCTTGTGATCCTCACCACAACGGCGATGAGCCCCATTTTACAGATGGGAAGCCAAGGTTAAGAGAGGTTAGGTGAACAGCTAGTAAGTGACAGAGTCAGAATTCAAACCAGCTTCTGCTCTTGATTCGGGCTGATTCCCAACTGGGCTGTGCTACCTCCTGCGGTGGAAGCAGGTATGCTGGTGGGATGAACAGCAATTTAACTGGAGTCAACAGCAGAAACAAGCACCTGTTGATTTCCAACTACCTAACAAAAATCCTGGCAGAGCAAATCGTTTCTAAAATAAAAAATGGGAGTAAAAATAGTTAAATGACCTCTTAGCCTTGATGAAAGAGAAGAGTGACCAAAAATAACAAGAATCCTCAGGAAAGCCTACACATTTTTTATACAAATATTACAGTTTGTGATAGTTAGTGATGAGGCGTTCTTCATTCACTAAAGACTAAACAAAAGGAAATTGCATTAAGTCCCAGTTGGGTTTGAGTAAACATTTGTTGTCCTTACCTCCCCCACCCTACTTCCGAAAAGGATAAAAAGGCTTTGATGTAAGAAGGCGACATTCCAGAGCGGCCTGGCATTGTTCTAGTCCTGAGTGTGGGTGGTTCCGAAGCTGGGGACCACGGACATATTGTCGGGGGCCTGTGAGTCCTGAATACACACCCAGCCGTGTGAATACACTGAGCCAATTCCCCCACATACCGCACTGCCATATTCTAATATATATAAAGTGCTGTTTTATTTACTAAATTACAAAGTTACTTCCACAAATTCACATGCAAATGAACTCACAGTAGCATTCTGCTGCATTTTTTCTTAATAGAAATGTAAGATCTAAAATATAAGATTAAAAAAGCTGAGATTCTACAGCAGCTTACTCCTTCACAATCTGAAGCATGTTACGAAGGAGGTGCATAGAATTTTATAGGTAACTTGGATTAAAAAATGAATACTGAAATTCTTTCAGCAGCAACTTTTTTTTTTTTTTAATTCTCTGGACTGATCAGAGAGTGCTTTCTGTATATCCTTAGGACTGTGAAGAATTACCTAGAGGCAAGAAAAGAGCTCATTAATTAAATATCTCTGTACTGGACACTCCTCATGCCTGACAGTTCTCTCATTATGTGCCCCTGAGAGGGATACTAGTTGTCAGCAGCTGATGTAAAATAATTTTCTCGCTGCTATAACTGGAGGAGAAAAGGCTTGATAGAAATTCTTTGTGCCTATTAGGTAAGTTATTTGAAGAAAATGGTTTTGCACTGAAGAGAGAGTCAAAACATCTCATGCAAAATCGTAAAATAATTTGTTTTTTTGTGACAAGAAAAAAATAACTTTCTCCAAATGTACATATCTTTTGTTGGTGTCCCAGGGACACCCCCACCTTGGCTGCCTCTTTCTGCAGGTATATTTCTCTATTTATTACGTAGGGGACATTCTATATGCCCCATGTAACAGAAGTGCTAAGTGTGAAGAATTCAATTGTTTTTAGTGAATATGATAAACTGAGAAATTTACAAATACTCTGTGGCCTTTTTGGGGGGCAAGATCCCTGGATACTCTTTCAATTATTCTTTTACTTGACAGAGATGAATACATTTTTAAATTCATATCTATGTATATGATCTACATCTATGTCTATCTACAGCTAAATCTGGTAGAAAATTTTGCTTTGTGTTTCTTTTTACATGAATTGTAAAAGCAGAGTTCTAATCATTTGGCCAATTATGCTGGCTCCCATAAATAAAAACTGATCCGATCCTGTTTCCATAGCTGATTTAAATGAAGCAAAGGAAGGCATTTGTAAATGACATGTACACAAAATATAAGAGGATATCAGAGACTTACCTCTGGAAAAGCACTGGACCCAAGTAGTTTTACCAGCAATTCTTGAAAGAGACACTATTTTAAATATTTCCAAGCTTTCTAGTTCATTTTGTAATAAGTCTGATGCCCAAAGAAAACCACACATAAAACTAAACCGAAATACAAAACTATCAGATCAAACAAAACAAACAAGCTGAACTAAGATAGGTTTATTCCGTGGTACAGGTGTCACAGATGCCTCGGTGCTCCATCCGCATCCCACTGCCCGCCTCTGATGTCTACCGCTGCTCTCTCAGCTCTGCTGCCTCAGAACCTCCCCAGCCTGGGGAGCTGCAGTCTATACTTTGGGTGCAGCCCGGAGGTGTGGAGGAGCTTATGTCTCCAGAGACAACCCTCAACCGTTGGGATAAAAACTCAATGAGGAGGCGTTTCCAGGTGCATCGCACATAATTACTCTGAGGTTTCCCAAAAGAAATTGAAGCCCAGTTGTTCTCAGCAGTCATCGGTTCATCATCCTTTATTTTTCCCTCCTTTTCTGTCTCGCGCTCCCCACTCATTTCCTACAGTTTCTTGGACTTGCCTCTCGAGTTGACTACCAGTTTGTGTTGAGGTCCCCGTATGAGGCTCTGCTTCTGGGAGACTTTAAGCTAAGACGTAAAAGTGATTCATTATTAGGAAATCCTTTAATACAATTAATCAGTATGTCAATAGAGGAATTAACAAATTCAAAAAAAGCATTTGATATAATACAAATATAATACAACATCTATTTGGATAAGAAGTACTGCTAAAATTTGAAGAGAAAAAGAACACTTCCTTACTATGCCTATCAGTTAGAGTTTATTCAAGAAAGCAGAAGCCACTCTGCATCTGTAAAACAGAAGTTTAATACGGTAATTGATTATAAACATAACGAAAGGACTAGAGGAAGGTAAGGTTACTAAAAACAGCAGCTGCGGTAAACAACCAGAATTTGGGCTTAAAGGACACTGTTTCCCAGCAGTCAAGGGCGCTGTGCCAAGGAGGCTCTTGCTCTTCGAGTCAGCTGCTGTGACGGACCCAGAAATCCGCACTCCCCCCACCCAGCTGTTGTTGCTGCCATTGGCTGTTGCAAGTGCTGCTTTTGGTATTACTGTTGCTACTGTTACAAGTTGACACTGTCCTTGCTGCTGCTGCTACCACCAGATATATCATCAGAAGCCAAAAGTAGGAAGGGGGTTGCTTGCTCCATCTTTCAGTCTTCTGGTCTTCCACCAGGGCCTTCCATGGGCAGAACCTACCAGAAACCAGCTGGCAAAACTGTCTGGGAAATGCAACTTTTATTATTTCAGCCCCCTTACAAAGCGTAAAATGTTGCAAATAAGTCCTTAGAGCAAAGTGACTGACCACATAGAACCTGTAAACACAATCATATAAAACTGAAATACTAACTTGAATTTTTTCTTTCAAAGTCGGGGACAAGACAAAGATGCAAATTATCACAACTCTTTTTTTTTTTTTTAAATCCTCACCCAAGGACACATCCATTGATTTTAGAGAGAGGAAGGGTGAGAGAGAGAGAGAGAGAGAGAGAGAGAAAGAGAGAGAGACAATGATATGAAAGGGAAGCATTGATTGGCTGCCTCCCATACACACCCCAACCGGGGATCGAACCTGGAAGCCTTTGGAGCACAGGATGTTGCTCCAACCATCCAAGTCACCTGGCCAAGGCAAAACTCTTAAACAAACATAAACAAAAAAACAAAAAAACAAAAAAACCCTTATTGAGATCTAAACCATATACCATACAATCCATTCATTTAAAGTGCACAGTTCAATGGTTTTTATATATTTACAGATATCTGCAATCAACACTACAGTCAATTTTAGAAGATTTTCGTCACCTCAACAAGAACCGTATCCTTTAGCTATTACCCACTTAGCTCTGCATCCTTCTCTACCCTCAGCCCTGAGCAACTATTAACTTGTTTTCTGGCTCTATAGATTTACTTACTTTGGACTTTCATATAAGTTTTATTATATGACACTTGGTCTTCAGTGACTAGCTTATTTCACTTAGCGTGTTTTCAAGTTTCATCTATGTTATAGTATAAATCAGTATGTTATTACTTCTTATAGTCAAAGAATATTATGTTATATGCATAGCTGCATCTTGTAACTCTTATTTAACATATTTTCCTTTAAGTTATAGCTAATTTAGTGTAAAAATAGGCATAAATATTGGGAAGTAAAAGACAAAATTATCCTTATTTTCTGATTATTTGATTGTCTACCCAAAAGCCAAAAGGATTAAGGAAAATGATTATACATAATTAGAGAGCTCTGCATGGTGACTTTCCTGTAGAACAACCAGTTAGCAAATATTGTGGAAAAATATTTCATTTATAATATCAACAAAAGCTTCTATACTTATGAACAACAGTAAGATTTATACAGTGTACAGGACACACACACACACATCTTCTCAGAGACACATGACTTCCATAACTGATAAGCTGTCATGTTGTTGGCATAGAGGCAGTATTGTAAATCTAGTATGAATTAATTTGTAAATATTTGCTTTCAAATCAAAATTCTTATGACATTTATGGAGGAACATTATACAATAATTCTTAAACCTAACTGGAAGAATAAATGGATGGGAATTCTGAAAAAGAAGAGAAGTGAAGGGAACCTATATTATGAGATATTTAATGCATCAGAAATAAAAAAATAACTAAGGAGATTGTTTCTGTACCAAGAATAGACAGAGTAATCAGTAAAATATAATATATAATGCAGAAGAAATGTTAAGTATACATAAGAAATTAGTATATGATTAAGGTATAATTACAATTTATCATTATTATTCAAAAGGATACCTGACTAGTGACATGCCACCGTAGTGTCATCAAGGTTCCTAGAATCAGACAACACTTCATTAACCCACTTTAATAAGCTCCCTTGTGCTTAAATTAGCTAATGTTTTTAGAGAGATTTTGGAATTTTCAGAACTGAAAGAAAATAATTATCAGTATAATATTCTACATCCATAAAAATATTCTTTAAAAAGAAGGTAAAGTGAAGATATTTTCAGATAAAAATGGAATTTTTCACAAACAGATTTGCACTGAAAACAATACTAAAAGGATGTGTTTAGGCAAAAGGAACACGAACTTGACTGAAACACAGAAATAGAGGCATAAAGAAGAGCCACAGGAAAGGTAAATATGTGGACAAATTTAAAGGAATGTATGCTATACAAAATAATAATAATAACTCATGGAGTTAATATATATGTACAATATAAAGTCATGATAATAGAGACTTCCAGTCAAGGTGGAGGTGGAGATAAACACGGCTCACCTCCTCGCACAACCACAGCAAAATTACAGCTAAACTACTGAACAACTATCATTCAGAATCATCAGAAAATTGAGGTATATGAAAGTCTGACAATTAAGGAGTTAAAGAAATCACATCCATCCAAACAGGCTGGAGGGGCAGAAGGGCAGAGGGGCGGAGACACAGAGACGCTGAACCGGCTGGTCCCAAACCCACATGTGGTAGACATAAAAAGGGGGGAAATCTTGGGAGTGAGGGATCCCAGCCCCACATGAGACCACCCAGCCCAAGGTTCCAGTGCCAGGAGGATAAGTCCCTATAACTCCTGGCTGTAAAAACCAGTGGAGGTTAGGTTGGCAGAAGAAACTGTGGAATCCTCAGTTGTGTCCTCTTGGAGGGCCCCACATACGGACTTACTCAGACTCACTTCCTCTGGGTTCTGGTACCAGAGCAGCACCTTGAAGGATGACAGTGGCATATGGGGAGGAACAGAGTTGTCTGGCATCAGAGCAAGAGCTGGGGGACAGCTTCCTCCCAGAGGAAACTGGAGACCTCAGCCATTGTTCCTTTTCTGAGCACTCCCCAAAACAGAGCCACAGTGCGGCAACACCATATCTGAGTCTCTATCAACCTGGCTCACATGTTTAGCCCCACCCTGATGATTACCTAAGGCTCTGCCCAATCCAACTTTAGGACCCCTCAAGCTGGTAACAGTGGCTTTTCCATATGAATGGCTGAACTAGGCACAGGCCTCAGACCTTCCTAAATCCACTCAAGCAAACAACAGCTGAGCCCAGCCACAGTACCTATTGCTGAGTAGTCCCAGGCCTGGCACTATCAGTAGCCATCTGCAGATCACTTTATAGCATATGCTGAGTGGCCCCAGAACACAGGTGGTGGCTGACCTTGGCCTGCACCCTCTAGGAAACCCCAGTGCTGAGCACCCAGTAGACAGTTACAGACCATGTAAGAGCACCACCACCCAACCACCTCCACAAGCCACGGAGGGAGATGAGTGGTGACCAGTGGTCACAGCTAGTTCTATCAGCTGCCTGGCCTAGGTAAATCCTTCCCATTGACCTGCTCCCAGCAGTCAAGACTCAACAATAAGAGAAGGGCGTACTCAGCCTACGCACAGGGCACACCTGGAGTACCCCACTTGGGTGATAGGGGAGGCTGTGCCATTGGACCCTAAAGGACACCCACTACATTAGGCCATGCTACTAAGATACAGAGGCAAAGCAGCTCTACCTAATGCATAGAAACAAACATGAGGAGGCTGCCAAAAGGAGCAGACAAAGAAATATGGCCCAAATGAAAGAACAGATCAAAACTTCAGAAAAAGAATTAAACAAAATGGAGGTAAACAATCTTTCAGATACAGAATTCAAAACCTGGTTATAAGGATGCTCAAGGAACTCAGTGGGTATTTTAACAGCATAAAAATGATCCAATCAGAAATGAAGCATACACCAATTGAAATAAAGAACAATTTACAGGTAATCAACAGTGGAGTGGATAAAGCCAAGAATCAAATCAATGACCTGGAACATAAGGAAGAAAAAGACATCCAATCAGTGCGGCAAGAAGAAAAAAGAATCCAAAATATCAAGGATAGTGTGAGGAGCTTCGGGGACAACTTCAAGCATTCCAGCATTCACATTATAAGGGTACCAGAAAGAGAAGAGAAAGAGCAAGAAATTGGAAACCTATTTGAAAAAATAACAAAATAAAGCTTCCCTAGTTTGGTGAAGGAAATAGATATACATGTCCAGGAATCACAGAGAGTCCCAAACAAGATAGATGCAAAGAGGCCCACTCAAAGACACATAATAATTAAAATGTCAAAGGTTAAAGATAAAGGGAGAATTTTAAAAGCAGCAAGAGAAAAGCAGATAATTACCTACAAAGGAGTTCCCATAAGACTGTCAACTGATTTCTCAAAAGGCTAAAAGGGATTGGCAAGAAGCATTCAAAGTCATGAAAAGCAGAGACCCGCAACCTAGATTACTCTATCCAGCGAAGCTATCATTTAGAATGGAAGGGCAGATAAAGTGCTTTTCAGACACCAAGCCGTTATTATATAAAATGTTAAAGGGACTTATCTAAGAAAAAGAAGATCAAAACTAGGAACATTAAAATGGCAATAAATACATAACTGTCAGCAATTGAATTCAAAAAACAAACTAAGCAAACAAACAGGACAGAAACAGAATCATAGATATGGAGAATGTTGAGATGGTGGCTAGATGGGACGGGGACTTGGGGGAATGCGGGAAAAGGTGAAAGGATTAAGAAGTACAAATTGGTAGTTATAGATTAGGCAGAGGGATGTTAAGAGCAAGTATGGGAAGTGGAGTTGCCAAAGAATTTACATGCATGACCTGTGGACATGAACAAAGGAGTGAGCAATCACTGGAGGGAGTCAGAGGTGCTGGTTGGAGGGGGACGAAGTGGGAAAAATTGGGACACCCATGATAGCATAACCAATAAAAAAAGTCATGAAAATAATGGAGTTCAAGTATTCTAAGGACCTAACTGTCTGGGGAACAATAAAAAAATTTACAGTCTAAGAAACCAGGAAAGCTATAAACTAGTATAATAACTAAAAATAGTAAAATAATATAACATAAACAAGTTAATAGAGGGGAAAATGAAACAAAATATACATTATTCATGAAAGACTTGAAGGAGCAAAAAAGTTACAAAACAGATTGAAGAAATGGTAAGTAAAACAGGAAAACAATAGGTTCATATACATGAGCCCAAATTCAACTGTAAGTATATTCACTATTAATGGACTAAATTCTTCAATCAAAAGACAAAAGTTACCAAACTATATTAAAAAAGAAAAATACACAACTATATAATGCTAGAAGAGACACACACTGAACATAAAGACACTAAAAGGTTGAAAGTAAAAAGAAGAGGCAAAGATATAGTATACAAACCCTAAGCAGAAGAAAGCTATATTGACTTAAGCAAAGTAAACTTGAAGATAAGAAATATATTAGAAACAAGAAAGGATGTTTCTAAGTGATAAATGGGGGAAAGGACCCAGAAAATAAAGTAATTATAAATTTGTGTACAACCCAGTTTCAAAATATGCAAGGCAAAATTTGGTAGAACTAAAATGGGAAATGGAGAAATACACGATCACAATAAAATGGGAGAGTCCAAAACACATTTAACAGTAACTGATAGAACTAAAGGGTAAAAGCAACCTGTAAGTATATAGAAGATTTTCATTATGTGATTAAAGAAACTAATAAAATTAATGTCATCAACAAATATAGAATTCTGAAACCAACAATGCAGAGTACTCTTTATTTTCAAGGAACACGGAACATAACCAAAATTTAACATACCCAGCGTTGTAAAACATTTCTCAACAAATTTTAAAATACAGAAATTGTATACATTATATTCTCATGGCTCTGTGCAATTAAGCTAAATAACAAAAGAAAGATAACAAGAAATGCCCAAATGTGTGAAATAAACTACTTAATTGCCCAAGGCTTAAAGAAGACAAGTACAATGTTCAAATATTTTGAACTGAACGGTAATGAACATATGACATAACACAACTTGCTGTGGCATACAGCTAAAGCCATGCAAAGAGGAAAATTTATAGCTTTAAAATGCTTATATTGCTGAAAAATGCAGTGATCAAATGATCTATTTTAAGAAATTAGAAATGCTACAGAAAATTGAGCCCAAAGGAAGTAGAAAAGGGAAACAATGAAGATAAGAACATAAAGAAGTAATAACAACTGTAGACTAAAAATGCCAGATTTTGTTTTTTGAAAAGATTAGTCAAATTAATAAGCTTCTAGTAAGATTGATCAGGAAATAAAGAGTAAAAACACAAAATTACTAGTATCAGAGTGAGCCCTGGCTGATGTGGTTCAGTGGATAGTGTGCCGACCTGCAAAACAAAAGGTAACTGGTTCGATTCCTGGTCAGAGCACATGCCTGGGCTGTGGGCCAGGTACCCAGCTGAGGGCATGCGAAGGGCAACCAGTTGATGTTCCTCTCCCTCTCTTTCTCCCTCCCTTCCTCTCTCTCTAAAAATAAATAAATAAAATCTTTTAAAAAAGAATGAGAAAGGGGACATCATTACGGATCCTACAAAATTAATAAGAAAATAATAGGATATTATAAAAACAACTTTATGTGAATAATTTTGAAAATGTAGATAAAATGGACAAAGTCTTGGAAAATAAAAACTTACCAAAATGACACAAGATGTGGAAAATCTGAGCAGTGTTATAATTACTAAAAGAAATGTCTTGCCATATAGAAATGTCTAAGCCTAGACTGCTCAATGCCCTTCACCCTCATAAATGGAAGAGCATCATTCATGAATCATTCCAGAGAACAGAAAAAAAGTAATTCTTCCCATCGCGTTTTATGAAGTCAACATGACCTTGATGCCCAAATGTGATAAAGACATTGTAAAAAAGTAAAACCCAACCCTTCTGGGAACCTAGGCTTCTCAACAAAACTTCTAAACAAAATGTTTACAAATAGAATCTAGCAACTGATGAAAAAAGATGACATATCACAATTAAGTCATTTTTATTCCAGGAATGCAAATTTGCTTTAATATTAAAAATATCAGTGTAGGTAACTTACATAGTAATAGAATGAAGGAGAAAAATAATATGATTATCTCAGAAGATGAACACACATTTGCTAAAATTCAACACTTATATTTATTATTTTAAAAAGTTAGGAATAGCTATGTGCTATTTAATATGTATTAGTCACTAATCTCTAATAAATGATCAGTTTGCTCATAAAAAATTAAAAGTTAAGAATAGAAAAACTTCTTTGATCTGAAAATATGTATCTTCAAAAAACCATATTTAATAGTGAAATAATGAAAGCTTATCCAACATTTCCTGGAAATCTCAGACAGAGAAAAAGACCATAAGAGAAATAAAAGGTAAGAGGATTGAAAAAACAC
>PVJD01018159.1:0-15372 GCA_004026545.1 Mormoops blainvillei | reverse complement strand
ACCCTCAGTCCTTCCCCCATTTGGCTTTGTCGGTGGGTCCTTTATGCATGTTCCTTGATGACCCTTCCCCTCCTTTTCCCTTGTCATCCCCCTCTCCTCCCCTCTGGTTACTGTCGGTTTGTTTTTTTTATTTCAGTGTTGCTGGTTATGTTTTGCTTGCTTGTTTATTTTGTTGATTAGGTTCCACTTATCCTAAGAGATCATGTGGTATCTTGTCTTTCGCCGCCTGGCTTATGTCACTTAGCATAATGCTCTCCAGTTCCATCCATGCTGTTGCGAAGGGTAGGAACTCCTTCTTTCTTTCTGCTGCGCAGTAGTCCATTGTGTAAATGTACCATAGTTTTTTGAACCACTCATTTACTGTTGGGCACCTTGGTTGCTTCCAGTTCTTGGCTATTGTAAATTGTGCTGGTGTGAACATTGGGATGCATATCTTTTTTTAAACGTCAATGTTGTCACTGTTACAGATGTCCCCATTTTCCATCCTGTTGCCCAGCCCCCACCCACCGCCTTCCCTGTGTCCACACCAAACCGCTGTCTGTGTCCACGGGTCAGGCATTATTGCTCTTTGGCTACTTCCTTTCCCTTCTCTCACCCAGTCCCCCCCTCCTCCCCTCTGATAGCTGTCAGTCTGCCCATGTGTCCATGCTCCTGTTTCTATTTTGTTCCTCTGTTGCTTTGGGTCATTACATTCCACATGTAAGTGAGAGCATATGCTATGTGTCATTCACCCTCTGGCCTATTCCATGTGGCGTAATGTTCTCCACGTCCCCCACTCTGTTGCCAAAGGTAAGATGTCCTTCTTTTACGGATCAGTACTACTCCATCGTGCAGATGTACCACAGCTCTTTTTCTTTTATCCTGTCATCTGCCCACGGCACAGATGCCATTTCCAAGCTCTTGGCTGTTGGAAATAATGTGCATGTGTGCTTTCAGATGGGTGTCTCTGGATACCTTCCATACGTCGTCCCCGAAGTCGAATCATCACTGGGTCAAAAGGCAGTTGTATTTTCAGTCGTTTCAGGAAACCCCGCACTCTTTCCCACAGTGGCTGCACCAGACTGCATTCCCACCATCTGGGTCCATTCCCTTTTTACACAACCTCACCAGAGCTTGTTGTTTGTTGGCTTACTGATGGCTGCCATTCTGACAGGTGCCAGGTGATATCTCCTTATTTTGATTTGCATTTCTCTGATCATTAATGACATTGAGCATTGGCTCATGTGTCTGTTGGCCATCCGAATGCCCTCTTCAGAGATGGTGCCCATTCAGGATTATTTGTCTTCCTGGTGTTGAGTTGCATAGATTCTTTATATACTTTGGAGATTGAATCGTTGCCCAGTATGTCATTGGCAAATATGTTCTCCCATTCAGTGGGCTCCCTTTTCATTCTGATGATGGTTTCTTTAGCTGTGCAGAAGCTTTTTAGTTTGAGGCAGTCCCATTTGTTTACATTTTTCCTTTCCCCTCCTTGTGCTAGGTGATACATTATCTTAGCAAAAAGTAATTGCTATGCAACACATCTGATATTTTAGTGCCCGTGATTAGCTCTAGGATTTTTATGGCTTTGGGAAGTACCTTTGAGTCTGTTATGCATTTTGAATTTATTCTTGTGTATGGTGCAAGTTGGCGGTGTACTTCCTTTCTTTTTTTTTTTTTCTTTTTCTTTGCTTGTGCCTGTCCTATTTTCCCAGCACCATATATTGAAAAGACTGTCTTTACCCTATTGTGTGCTTTTGCCTCCTCTATCAAATAAATTAACCGTAAAGGTGGGTGTATTGCTGGGACCTTTGCCACGTTCCATTGATCTACATGCCTGTCATTATCCGAGTGCCAGACTGTTTTGAATACAATGGCCTTTGAGTATAGTGTGATTTCTGCAACTTTGTTTTTCTTTCTCAAGATTGCTGAGGCTATTTGGGTCTGTGTGTGCATGTGTGTGTGTATGTGTGTTTTGTTTTCATTCCACGTAAAGTTTTGGAATATTTGTTTTAGATGTGTGAAATATGTCCTTGGTGTTTTCATAGGAATGACATTGAATCTGTAGATTGCTTTGGTGAATATAGACGTTTTAATGATGTTAATTCTTCCAGTCCTTGCATACACTTTCATTTATTCATGTATTCCTTAAATTCTGTCTTCAGTGTTCCATAGTTTTCTGAGTACAGGTCTTTTACCTCCTTGGTTAAAATTATTTGTAGAATCCTTTGTTGTTGTTGTTGTTGTTGTTGTTTGTTGTTGTTGTTGCAAATTTAAGTGGGGTTGTTTTCTTAGTTCCAGTTCCCGCTCATTCATTACTGGTGTATCAAATGCAACTGATATCTGAACGTTAACTTTGTGATCTGTTACTTTGCCACATTCACTTCTTAGGTCTAGTAGTTTCTGTTGGCATTTTTAGGGTTTTCTGTGTACAGTTTCATGTCATCTGAGAATAATGACAGTTTTACTTCCTCTTTTCCAATTTGGATGCCTTTTACTTCTTCTTGTCTGATTGCTGTGACTGTGACTTCCAGTGTTCTGTTGAATAAGAGTGGGGAAAGCAGACATCCCTGTCTTGTTCCTCATCTTAGGGGAAACACTTATAGCCTGTGCACATTAAGTATGATATTGCCTGAGGGCTTGTCATATATGGTCTTTATTATGTTGAGGTATATGATTCTTCTGTTCCCACCCTGATGAGAGTTTTCATCATAAATGGGTGCTGGATTTTATCAGGTGCCTTTTCTCTTTTTGGCATCTGTTGATATGTTTACTGTGATTTTTATCCTTCAGTTTGTTTTTGAGATGTGTCACATTTATTGATTTGTGAATATAGTACCAACTGTGCATCCCCAGGTAAATCTCACTTGACTGATCATGGTGCGTGTATGACCATTTAATGTACTGATGGATATGGTTTGCTATTTTTGTTGTGAATTTTAGCACCTGTGGTCATAAGGGGTAAAGGCTTGCAATTCTTTTGTAGTGTCTTTATCTGCTTTTGGAATCAGGATAATGCTGACCTTATAAAAGAGCTTGGAAGTCTGTCCTGCTCTTGCGCTTTTTTGGAATAGTTTGAGAAGGTTAGGTCTTGTTCTTCTTTGACTGTTTGGTAAAATTCACCTGTGCAGAAGTTTGGTCCGGGATTTTTCGTTTTGCTGTGAGTTTTTTTCCATTATTGCTTCAATTTCCTTAGTCTTTATCGATGTATTCAGGATATCTGATTCTTCTTGATTCACTTTTGGAAGAGTGTATGTTTCTAGGAATTTGTCCACTTATCCCGGGTGGTCCAGTTTGCTGGCCTGTAGTTCAGAATATTTGCTTACAGTTTTTGTATTTCTGTGGTGGTGTTTGTTACTTCTCCTGTTTCATCTTTTATTTTATTTGGGTGCGCGCATGCGCACGCCCCACCCCCTCTCCCCCGGTCCCTCCTTTTTTTCTTGATTAGTCTGGTTAAAGAATCATCAGTACTTTTTTTTTTTTTTTAACTTTCCATAGAACCAGCTTTTGGTTTTATTGAACTTTTATATTGTTATTTTAGACTCCATTTTTTTAAATTTCCATTCTTATCTTTATTATCCCCTTCCTTGCGTGTACTATGGACTTTGTTTGTTGTTGTTGTTGTTGTTTTTCCTCATTCTTTTAGGTGCAGGGTTAGATTGTTTACTTGAGATTTTTCTATGTTCTTCTTTTTTAATTGTTTAAAACATATATTATTTATTATTTTATTTTATTTTTTAGAGAGAGGGTAAGGGAAGGAGAAAGGGAAGGAGAGGAACACCAGTGTGTGGTTGCCTCCTGTGTGCCCCACCGCTGGGGGCCTGGCCCACAAATCAGGAATGTGCCCTGACTGGGAATTGAACCGGCAGCCCTTTGGTTTGCAGGCCGGCACTCAATCCACTGAGACACACCAGCCAGGGCTAGCTTTTCCTGTCTTCTTAATGTAGGCCTCCAGTGCAGTGAAATTCCCTGTCAGGACTGCTTTTGCTGTCTTGCACAGGTTTCTGGTTGTTGTGTGTTCACTTTCATTCATTCCAAGGTATCATTTGACTTCTTCCTTGCTCTTATTGCTAAGCTCTTCATTGTTTAATAACATGCTGTTAACCCTCCATGTGTTTGAATTTTTTTTCAGTTTCTTTTTATTGTAGTGGATATCCACTTTTATACTGTTGTGATCCAAGAAAATGCTTGATAATGATTTCAATCTTCTGCACTTTAAGGCTTATTTTGTGCCCTAACATGCGTTCTGTCTTTGAGACTGTTCCATGTGCACTTGAAAAGAATGTATATTCCACTGCTTTGGGTTGAAATAGTCTGTAAATATCAGTAAAATTCATCCTATGTAGTGTGTTGTTTAAGGTCGCTGTCTCCTTGTTGATTTTATGCCTGGAAGGTCTGTCCATTGATGGCAGTGGGGTGTGAAAGTCCCCTGCAATGACTGTATTGCTGTCTATATCTCCGTAAAGACCAAGATTTTCTTTATGTATTTAGGTGCTCCTATACTGGGTTTATATATCTTTACAAGAGTTTTATGTCCTTTTGTTGGATCAGTCCCTTCACTGCTGTTTCGTGAACTTCCGTGTGTCTTATTATGGCCTTTGATAAGTACTGCTTCCGCAGCTCTTTAATTTTATTTGCATGGAATATTTTTTCTCTTCCCTTCACTTTCAGCCTTTGTAAATTTTTTGTGCTGAGGTGGGTCTCTTGGAGACAACCTATATATGGGCCATGTTTTCTTATTCATTGAGCTGCCCTATGTCTTTCGATTGGAGCATGTAGTCCATTTACATTGAAGGTTGTTATTGATGTGTACTCATTTATTGCCAATTCTTTCTTTATATTATGTGCTTTGTCAGTTTCTTCTTCTTATAGCCTTCCCCTTAACATTTCTTGCAGTGCTGGTTGCTGGTAATGAATGAACTCCTTTAGCCTTTATTTGTGTGGGAAGCTTTTAATTGTGCCTTCAGTTTTAAATGATAGTCTTGCGGTCTTGCTGGGTGGGGTAGTCTTGGCTACAGGCCCTTACTTTTTATCACTTTAAATATTCCATGCCCATCCATTCTGACCTGCAGTGTTTCCGCTGAGAAATCAGCTGACAGTCTTATAGGGCGCCCTTGTAAGTAACTAACTGTCTCTCTTTTGCTGCCTTTAAAATTCTCTTTGACTTTAACTATTGCTGTTCTATTTATGATGTATCTTCTTGTGTCTGTTTGGGTTCGTCTTGATTGGGGGTTCTCTGTGCTTCCTGAGCTTGTGTGACTGCTTCCTTCACTAGGTTAGGGAAGCTTTCTGCCATTATTTCCTCAAACAGGTTTTCTATCCCTTGCTCACCCTCTTCTCCTTCTGACACCCCTATGGTGAAGAGTTTGTTACACCTGATGTTGCCCCAGAGGTCCCTTAGACAGACTTTCTTCACTTGTCCTCTCTTTTTTTGTTCATGCTCTGCTTGAGTGCTGCCATCTTGTCCGCTAATTCGCTGATTCAGTCCTCTGTTTCAGGTAACCTGTTGCTGATTCCTTCTAGTGTATTCTTCATTTCAGATATTGTATACTTTTCTGTCTGGTTCCTTTTTATGGTTTCTGTGTCTTTTTAAATATTTACTATCTCTTTGTTTAAGTTCTCACCGAGATGATGCGTCTCCTGCCAAGGCCCTCGAGCGTCCTTATAAACCACTGTTTTCAACTCTGCAGCTGGTGTTTTTTGTTTTTTTTGTTTTTTGTTTTTAAATATATATTTTATTTATTTTTAGAGAGGGGAAGGGAGGGAGGGAGAGAGAGAAGGAGAGAAACATCAATGTGTGGTTGCCCCTCACGCGCCCCCTGCTGGGTACCTGGCCCTCAACCCAGGCATGGACCCTGACTGGGAATTGAACCAGTGACCCTTTGGTTTGCAGGCCAGCCCTCAGTCCACTGAGCCACACCAGCCAGGACTGCAGCTGGCATTTTGATTGCTCTCATTTCATTTAATATTTCCTGGGGATTCCTCTGCTTTGGGGTTGTTCGTTTGTTTTTTGGTGACATTTTTCTTTGTGTACCCATTCTGTCTCTGTGTATTAGGTATATCTGCTTTGACTCCCAAAATTGGTATTGGCTTTATGGTGAAGGTGACTTTTTGGGCTCAGTGGCACAGTTTTCTAGATCACCTGAGCTAGGTGCTCCAGGAATGTTTCTTTCTTTTTTTCTTTTTGGGTATTTTATTGATTATGCTATTACAGTTTCCTCGTGTTTTTTTTCCGCTTTGCCCCCTTTGCCCTGCACCCCATCCCATCAACCCCACGTCATTTTCCCACCACCACTTTCCACAGCCCCACCCCCCACCCCCACCTCTCACCCTCAGTCCTTCCCCCATTTGGCTTTGCCGATGGTTCCTTTATGCATGTCAGGAATGTTTCTTGTGGGCTGTGTGCACCCACCCTGTTGTAGTTGAGCCTTGAATGCTCTTGGTCCCTTCTTGGGTGGAGGTATCTCTCAGGCTGGGTGGTTAGAAGGCTATGTACCTCCATCACCACATATGAGTCACTGTGCAAAAGCTGTCCCGGAAGCCAGTGTTGTTCCCAGCAGGGTCTTGTGCCTGCAGGAATCCCCCTTTGGGTGTGCCACTTGTGTGACTAACTGGGTCAAGATTCGGTGTTGGCTGAAACCCACCACTGGTTGTGTTGGTCCTGGGTCCACTTTGGTGGGGTTCAGGTGCAGGGCAATGTGAGACATGTGTAACTGGCCTTCAGCTTCCTGTCTGTAGCTGCCATGCTGTTTGCTGTTTGTGTCTGTGTCTACTGGGCCTGTGTGTGCATGTGAGGGGCCAATGTGTGTAAAAGACTCAACTTCCTGCTTAGCGCTTAGGTCAGATTCATGAAAGGACTGAGGCTCCCTGAGGTCTACCTCCACCTCTCTGCTACCACTGCGCCTCCCTCCCAAGGTTGCCTGCCCTTTTTCCACAGTCTTCTGTGGTGGGGGGGGGGGGTGGGGGCAGACCCTAAGATGGGCCCAGTGTGGCTGCAGTCCACAGCTCCTGGCACAGTTTGTGAGCTCAGTAGTGTGGGGCAGCGGGGGTCAGGGACAGGGCTAGTGGGTCCCTTTAGTTTGTGACCATGTAGTCAAGCACTCAGTGAGGGGAAAACGGTTGCTGCTGCAGAGCTTAAACCATATTGTCTTTGCCAGAGTCTCCAACTCTAGTTTCCGCTGGAGGGTCTTGCTGCAGGTTCAGGTTTGGTGAAGCCTTCTGTCCTCTCTGCAGGAGTGAGCTCAGCTGCCCTGGAATTAGGGGTATAATAGATCAAAAGAGTCCCCCTTTGGGGATGATGCTGACCCAGCTCACAAGAGGGGGCTAAGTTCTTCATCCTGGTCCCTCACAATAGCTTTTGAGGGCCTCACACTTAACGTCCCTGCTCTGAGCCCCTCTGCCTTCGCGCCATGGAACTGAGACCAGTGGACATATCCAGCACTTAGCAGGGCTGATACAAACGCCACCCCCACCCCCGACCTTGGTGATGTAGCCTGCAAGCATATAGGAGGGCTGCAGGCACTTCTTCCCTTTCCCAGGGTAGCATGGGCTGCACTCTCAGGGGATAGTGGATTTAACCTCCCCACATGGTAACCACACAGTCCACACTCACCTCTCTGGCTCCTTGGCTCCCCTGCATTACTGAGCCAAGCAGGCGGGGGCCAGAAGTTAGCCCTGTGTGGCACTCTGATCTCTCCACTTAGCTGACCTCAGCAGGGCAAGGCTGAAAGTCCCCGCCTCACGGGTGCTCTGAACCCAGCAGGTCTGGACTGACAGTCCCAGCTTGGTGCAGCTCCCCTGTGCTACCACATCCAGCGGGAGAGGGTAGAAAGTCTCAGCCCTGTGCCTCTGCACTCAGCGGGACTTGGTTGGCCAAGTGGCTTGACACGAGGGGGGAAGGGTGCTTGAGGTGGGGGAAACTGGTCCTCTTTTTCCACGTCACACAGCCTAGTCACTATCTAGTATCCACCAAAAGCCTCCCCATAAAATAGAGGGCCTGTAAACTCACTGCTGGGGATAGCCAGCGGATCCATTCACAGGACCTGACTGTGGCAACGTGGCCTCTTGTCAGAGTCTGGATCCCCTGTGAACTTGTCCCCAGGCTGGTCCTGTAGTAAGACGAGAGTTCGTCCCTGTGAGTGTGTGGTCTGAGTATCCCAGGTGAAATGAATCCCTGCTGATTTTCACCTTCAGTTGCAGCTGCTCCACCAATTTCCTCTTTCCATCTCTGTTGTCTTGGGTTGGTGATAATATCTGCGTGGGGTTGAGACCGCATGCTTCTGGGGATGGGAGTTTCACAGCCTTCATATCCCTCAGGCTTCTCAGCTGCACACATGGGTGTGGGGGCTATCTCCCCTTCCCATCTCTGCCCTTCCTACCAGTCTCTGTGTGGCTTTGTCCGTATTTCTTGGTTGTGAAATTTCAGTTCACCTAGCCTTCAGTTGGTTGTTTGTGTCAATTGCTCCAAAATTTAACCGTAAATCCGGTGTGGGGCCGGGAGCATTTGGGCAGAGCCATCACCTACTCTGCCCCACCCCGGAATCCCTAGATGCTATTGATTCATATGAAGTTTTCTTAAAGATTCATTTTTGTTTTTAATAAAAATAAAGTAGATTAAGATTGCTTTTCTTTGTACACTTAATGACTTGCATATTTTCTTTTCACAACTGAAGTGCAAAAGGTTCCATGACTGTAAATTTTTCACTTGTACCTCAAAGGTTCCTAGTGTACTTTGTAAACGTAAAGTGTGCTTGTTATTTTAGCTGGAGGAGAGCTGGAATGTTCAGAAGCAAATGAAGATTCTGCAGAAGAAGCAAGCTCAGATCGTGAAAGAGAAAGTTCACTTGCAGAGTGAACATAGCAAGGCTGTTTTGGCAAGAAGCAAACTAGAATCTCTTTGCAGAGAACTTCAGCGTTACAACAAGACTTTAAAGGTTATTGGTTCATTGCTCTGTTTTCAGGAGGTGCCTACACTGATTTCATAGTCACTGACTACGTATTTGAAGTAAATCCGTGCTTCTCTTGACAGAGTGGGATGTGTGTGTGTGTGTGTTTATATGTTTATATATATTTATATATACATACGTATATACACACATCCATACCTATACACACACACACACAGAGAGAGAGAGAGAGAGAGAGAGAGAGAGAGAGAGAGATCTATTTATCTTGTGTTTGATCTCTTGTGTACACTTGCTCTGGTACACTAGGTTCCTGAGAAGAGGGCTTTTGGGGGTCCATGAAGAAAAACTACCTTGCTTCCTATTTTTCTGGGCCTAGTGCAATGTGGTGAGGTCAGTGTAAATCAAAGACTCACTTTTCCTGTCCAACTTTTGGTTTTGGAGTGAAGGAAGAGTGAGCTCCTGAATGCATATCTCATTTGATTACAGGGAATCTCCTCTCCTGGTCAGGAAATAGTATGTCCATAGTCCTCCAGCTTAGGAACCTCAAGGTTGCCAGATGCTCTGCTAACCATTAATGTAGTTGATTACCATATTTTCCTTGGGTAAGGAGTGAAATGCCTGGCTGAAATGAAGAAATTAGCAGCAATAGACTTGAGTCAGGATTACTTTGAGGAGGAGAGGTACAATGTAAAGGTGTCCTAGGGCTGCTAGCAGGCCAGTTTGCATAACTACTCTCAGGCCCTCTTCAGCTGTTCATTTGCTAAATAATTCAAACTTATACCTTGGCTAATTACAAAGGAAGACGCAGCAGGTATCAAAATTTGTATCAATGAGGAAAGAGGGAAAAAGCACAGAGGTTACAAAGAATCCCTATAGTGGGAGCATATCTGCTTTTAGCAATAGGTAAGAGATACAGTGTTGGAGGGTGATTTCAATTAAGCAAGCACTCAGCTTACCCTGTCACAGAAAACTCTTCAGGACCTAAAATATATGAGTTTCTGAAATGAATACACATCTGGTGTAAGGGGTTTATTCTTTTTTTTTTCTTGCTTATGAAACCTTGGCTTTTGAGATAATAAAAGTAGATGGTTGATTCTTCTCCCCCTTCCCCACCTCCTTACACACACATAAGTCAACATTTTGACTGGATCGGTAATTGGTTAGGTAAAGTTCTCTTTGATGCTTATATCTTAGGAAGAAATGAAAGGAAACCTTTTAAAATGAGTATTTCATTTGTCCGGTGCCCTTTGAAGAGGTGTGGCACAAAAAAGTAAGCGGCTAGGTGTGACACATCTCTTCAGCCTCATGAAATAAGGATGATGGCCTGCCTAAACACTGAGGGGGACATCTGGGAAAGTAACGTGGAAGAAGCTGATTGTGGGGAAAGCCCCTACTTGTACTTTAGTTCAGAGAATAGCCAGAAGGTCAGATAACACTTACTTTACATCAGGGCAGCTTATAGCTCTCTTCACAATTTACTTAGGAAGATATGCCTGCCTCTAAAAGCAAGAGCTTTCTGGTTATGCATCAGGAGATGAAATCATAGCTAAGAAGCAACATTTTCGGCATGGTTATTGAACCCATAAAGCAGCAGCATCTTTTCTATGAGCATTTTATCTATAGACTTAATGCAATTAACAGAAATTATTTTGGATAATAAGGAAGAAAATGTGGAGCAGGCTCGAGAAGAAGAAGACAGTCGTAAAAAAGCAACTTCAAATTTCCAGTTTACTATAAATGAAATCCAAGCACAGCTGGAACAGCATGACGTACACAATGCCAAACTCTGCCAGGAAAACACTGAACTGGGAGAGAAGCTGAAGAAGCTCATTGAACAGTACACGCTGAGGGAGGAGGTAAAGATGTTTTGTTTATTTAGACAGCATCTCATAATTACCAAAACCTTTTACCACTCATTGCTAATTAAAAACTGTCGTCACAGGATGGTATTTTAGAACTTTCGTATGTGCGTAATCAGGCATTTATTAGGAAAGGATTGGCACTCTGTGAACTGAAGGACTAAATGGAATCATGGCCCAGGAGTCAGTGGCTTTGGATATCTGAGGTAATTTCTAGGAGACATGTGAGGTACTACTTGTATGCCATGTGATACTGGAAGATGGTGATTTTAACATAGAGATTGTTTTTCCCTTATCCAACCTAATAGCAAATAAATATCCGGCCCCCAAATACTCTATCTTAGACTTCTACGATAATCTGATCAATGTGTAAGTAGCATTGCATTCCACCGACTGCATTATTTGGAAGGAAAAGAAAATGAACCTCCCTTTAATTCGTATCCCACTCCTCTTGGTGATCGCACACACAGTGAAGTTAAAAAGCTTGAAGGAATGATCTGTGCTTGCAGAACCTGATTATTGTGTTTATTCTACAAGCTAGTCTGGAAGTTAGATAGGGTCTAGATTAGAAGCAAATGGTGATTAATCTGGCTTGTTTTAGTCTCCTCACTTTTAGAGATGAAACGTGTAGGGTAAGAGGCTTTCGGTTTTTGAGAGGATGCCTCTCTTGCCTTTATTGTGCTTTAAGGTAGCAAAATGTTGTTTCTTTTATTTATGTGTGTTGAATTCCTTGCATGAACAGATTAAAATTAATTTTAAAAGGTTGTGACCAACTAAAATGGGTTAAAATGGCAAATTTTTGTGTATTTTTACTACCAGCAAATTTGTACCAGTTGTAGTTCAAATTTTGTATTGTCTTAATGTATAGCTTTACATAGTCTTTGGAAAACATATTTAAGATTTGTCAGTATTTTCCTAACCATTTTCCTCCATCTTATTATAGGGGATTGGATTTGGCCGTAGACTGTTTCATTTCTACCGTCATACCATGCTGCTACCCACATAAGACATTTGGAAAAAATTAATTAGGAGGAAAAGAAATGTCCAGGAATTTATGTGTGGGATGAATTAGTTTAATATTAATAGTTTCATCTCCATCTTTTTCTTGATAGCCTGGGCCTAACTTTTAACATGGAGCAGAAATGGGAAATTCAAAGCTGTTGATGAGGACAGCCCACCTCCAACAACACTGGGTGCAGATAGTAGAGGGGATCATTGCTGCAGGTGCAGAATGGTTGCAAGGTGACGTACATGGATGTTTCTGCAAGCATAAGGATTTCTAGAAAGGTTCAGCGTTATTAGCCATGATTTTATTAGCAGGAAGAACATGGAAGCAAGTAATTGGATCTCGTGTTATTTCTCTTCACCCGTATGTATGCCTTTTTAAATTAAGTGATGGAAGAAATTTTATTTTTCCTATAGCGTGTTGATAAAGTGTTCAAACATAAGGAACTGCAACAACAGCTTGTGGATGTCAAGCTTCAGCAAACAACACAGCTCATAAAAGAAGCTGATGAAAAACATCAAAGAGAGAGAGAGTTTGTAAGTTCTATCTGTTGAAGAACATTATTGCCAAAATTGTAACCAAAGCCTTTAAAAACATTTAAACTAATTATTTTACATACACCTGAGTCAAGCCGTTTGCTTTTCCACTCTGCTAATGGAGGAAGATACAATGCATTCAGCCTTTTATTTCTGATAACATTTTCATATAAAAAAATAGTGGGGTTTTCAGAGCAAATTAGGGGGAAGACCCACATCTGTGTGTGTGTGAGTGTGTGTGAGAGAGAGAGAGAGAGAATGAGAGAGAATATTTTCTTGATTTTTAGGGAATGATGATTAAGTTTAAAATTGTGACAGTCATGTGGCAATTTAGGCCTTGGGAGCTAGAGACAACTTTATCAATTGTGAACATAGTGAGATTCCACACTTAACATATGCAAACTAAACTATATATGCTTAACTTAAGTGAACTGGAAAATGACTATAATAGTATGGACCAGTCCATCTAGCATGTCATTCGAGTAGTCTAGGCCCTGAGGTGAGCATGGCGTGAAATACTCAGTTCCTAAGCGTGGACAACTCATACTAAGGGCAGGTCTGTGGTTTAGAGAGGCACATTTTCACAGCATGAACCTTTAGCGTGAGCCAACAATAGCATCCAGTGCACACCTGAAGAAGCAATTGCCAGTTTCAGTCGTGGAGCATAAATTGTGCATGTGTGTGTGTACATGTACATAAACATACGTATATATGTATATACATGTATATGTACATGTATTACATCTGTACACTTTGTGGTTGGTTTAAGAACTTTTTAAGGCATAAAGGCACTATGTGTAACATTTTGCTTGAGCAATTTAACAACTGAATTTCATAACTTACCATGCAACTTCACTCTGTGCTTTTGTTTAAAACCCGTGTATACAGGGTTGGGGGGAAAGTTTGCAGTAGTTGAGTCCACGGAACACAGGTTTTATTCTTGTATGGCCATTTATTATATTATTATTTTTCATGCAAACAACTATAAACCCACTTTGCCCCACCGTTTATGGACTAGTCCCTTCTTTCCCCCACGTTTGAAAACATAGTCACAAATCTGATGTCTGTTTTTCTTTTTCTTGTTTTTTCCTTTTTGGGGGGTGGGGTGGGGGTGGGGATGGTTCTGTACTTAGTCTGCCTCACCTTGCCTCTCCTGGGAGTACAAGAGCTTCTAAGCCATTCAGATAATTTCAAGATTCCTAGTCCTGGTTTTTGCTTCTATTTGGTCTAATTATTTTCAACTAAATACCACAATTTAACCCTGAGTTTCATTAAGCTCATTAAGACCTTCTGGATTCTCTTCTCCTTAATCAGCTAAAAGATTATTCCGACATTTCTAGTGTTAAAAGTGGTACAAATCAAACATAGGATAATTAACAGTTGATGTAACAGGATGTTTTATCCACTGACCTGTGATTGTATCTAAAATAATGACAGTAAACACTAATGTTGACTATTTGTGCATTTCACGCTGGAGACATGTATAATTACTATTAGTATTTTGCCAGAATGTTTCTGTTTTCTAGCTATTAAAAGAAGCAACAGAATCAAGGTACAAATATGAAGAAATGAAACATGAGGAAGTACAATTAAAACAGCAGGTAACTTGACAACACAGGAATAGGACAATTTGTGAGTATTCTTACTTCCAGGCAAGAGGCAGGTAGAACAGGAGGGTTAGATCTCTTGCCCTCTCGGAATTTTTCCGATCACTTAGGGTGGCTGACTTACAGCGATTGGACTAGGACTTTTCTTGATTCTAGCCTTATAAATCCCATGTCCCAAGAAACCCCTCAGTCCAAGGGTAATCAGGTTAACTGCTCAGCCTGTTTTCATTGTGCCCTTCCTACTATCCTAGATATATATATATTTAATAATATCTTTCTAGTTTTGTTCTCCATGGAAAGTGAAGCAGACAGGAAAATACGTATTTTGTTCTAAAACTACATATGCTCACACAGCGCCACTCCCAGGTAATGTTGGATGTGTGAGAACTTTTTACAAGAATTGGGGTTTTCCCTGTTTGTCAGTTCAGTCCTCTCCTGTTGTCCCATTGTAGTGAAAATAGAGGAAATATCGTGTTTTTCACCTCTGAAGCATTGCTGACAGCTGCCTGGTTTGTACAGAAAAAAGCAATGTACATATACTTATATGTATACTTTATTCCATTTTGGTTAACTAGATTATATTCTGTTCCAAAAATACTTCCTGTTTAAATTTTATTATATACCGTAAGTGTAAGAACTCCCTTCATTAGGTCTAAAGTATACTAATACATTAAGGCTAGCATGCATGTTCATGAGCAATGCTTTTGAGTGCTGTTTGTTTTGGGGAACTTTTTAAAACATAGTGATATTTTACAAAGCTACTAACCTAACTTACAGTGGAAACTGAATAGTAATCAAATGTGAGAAGTTTTCTGAACTTTCTGTCATGGGTTATGGTCTTGTTACTATGCTTCTAGAAAATTGAAAGCCTTTGCTTACTAGCTTTATACACGGAGTTGTTCATAAAAATGGAAAAGAGAATCAACATGGGGAAGGTGTAAAAAGCATGTATACAGGTTTGGAAGGTGTTCTTAGAACATTGGAGGGAGCCGTTGATAATTGTTCCAGTAATAAGTCATTGGAGATCCTTTCTAGCAAGCTCACCAGGCCTCCTCTGATTCTGTTGTGCTATTATTGTAAGTCTCTGACCTGTTACTCCAAGTCCCCTTATCTAATCGATTATTAGTTTGTTTCGTTTGCTGTTACCCCTTTCTTTTCCCGCTGCCTAAACGTGCCTGTCCTTCCTAGGAGCTAGTGTCACTCTATGCTCTTACCATGTCAGCTTCCAGCATGTGTTGACAGTCTGGTAGCCTTGGTGTGCCTTAAGCCACCGGTTTGTAATCCAGCCGCGTAAGTCCCAGAGTCGTGGTAGTTGCCACTGACCGACTGACTACCCAGTGTGGGCCAGCACTGGCCTCCCAGATGGAGCTGTCTACCTAGATGTGCCATCTTTGGTAAAAACGGACCATGCCAAAGCTGTCTTACCTTCCATCCTCCCTCCAGTGCCAGAACTCCCTCACTGTGCCCGAGCCCCGCTGT
>PVJD01018158.1:0-15364 GCA_004026545.1 Mormoops blainvillei | reverse complement strand
TTTTTTTTTTTTCACACAGGCACAGCCTCTGTTCTGCACACAAGCCAGACCTACCTCCTTCACCTACCTCAGTCAGTCCATGGACACTGAGCCACTCCTCACACCAACCATGTCATGTCATGTGTTTTGTCTTTCCATCATCAGTCTATGCCCTTTCCATGTTAAAATAAGCTTTATACTTTAAAGTATGACATACTTCCAAGAAAGTACAGATCTTAGGCATAAACTTGGATGAATTTTCATAAAGTAAAAAATGTAATTAGCACATAAGTCAAGGAAGAATATTACCAGCACACAGGAATTACTCCTCAAGCTAGTCACCATCCACCTCTGAAGGTAACCATCCTGACATCTAGGACTATAGATACTTTCCCTGTTTTAAAATTTTATATAAATGGAATCATAAAGTATTTTGTGTGTCTGGACTCATTTGCTCACAAATATGCTTGTGAGATGGATCTCTGTTGTCGTGCGAAATAATAGGTTGCTCATTCTGATGTTGTATAGTGTTCCATTGAATATATAAACCATGATTCATTTATTTATCTATGTCCTGCTGTAAACAGTCTTATATATGTCTATTAAACATATGAAGTCATTGTGCTGGGTATATATAACTAGGAGCAGAATTACTATGTATCAAGATTGTCAAAAGACTTGCAGATTTTGAAGAAGAAAAGTTGATTTGCAAAGTGGTACAAGAGATTCAGACTTCAGAGGCTCTCACACACACACACACACAAAGCCCTAAAAAACTAAGAGGTTTGTTGAATAGGGAAAACTTCAACATTTCCAAGTTTGCATTAGTTAGTTGATTGATTTATTCGTGGTTGGAAAGAGCAACTTTCTCATTTGATTATCATATCCACAAAGGCCATGACCTATTTTCAGATATCAGTATCACGAAAGTCAGAGATAAAGTTGTTTTTGTAAGCAGGAAAGGCTTATAGGAACTGTTAAAAGGATTCACTTCTTTTGAGTTTCAGCTCTGCTCAGGTGGGCCTATTATTTTTGAAGTACCTCAGGGTGCATAGTGTTTTGTTGTCTGTGTGATACTCATGCTTATTCATTATGGCAGCAGGACAAAGTGATAGCTGTGCATTTACAGAAACGTATGTATTCGGGTTTAGTTGATACTGCCCAATAGTTTAACCATTTTGGTGCACAGGAAGAGGAGTCCTGTTGCAGCTTACATTTGCATTCTTCTGTTTTCCTGTGGCCCCTTGATTATCTTTTATCTTAGTGTTATTCAGTATTATCAAATTTTTATGTTGGGTTGTTTGCTCCTAGTAGCTATTCTGTAGGAGTCCTTTATGCTCTAGGTATGAATTCTTTGTCTGATATATGTAGTGCTAATAATTTCACCCACTGTGGCTTGCCTCTTTCCTTCCCTTAATAGGGTCTTTTCATGACCAGCTCTTAATTTTAATGTAATCCAATTTACTCTTTTTTCTCTTTTATGATGTTTTTTGTACCCTGTTTAAGAAATAGTTGCCTGTTCCAAGGTCATGACATATACTCCTAAGTTTTCTCCTGAAAGCTTTATTTTTTTTTACCTTTCACATTTAGATTTACAATCCAACTAGAATTGAATTTTGTGAATGGTATGAGATGAAAGGTTCAACATTTATCAACTCCAAATGGATATCCAGTTGACCCAGCACCATTTATTGAAAAAAAAATTGTCATCCCGTTCACATTACACTGTAGTGTCAGCTTTGTCAAACATCAGGTGACCCTATGTGTTTGAATCTGTTTCTAAATTCTGATCTGTTCCATTGGTTTATTGTCTGCCCTTGCACAAACTCTAATTTATTAGCTATTACTATGACTGGTAATTTAGCCCTTCCAGTTAATTCTTTTTCTTTAAGAGTGCTTTGGCCATTCTTCTGTTATAGATCGATTTGGTAGAGTTGACATCTTTATACTATTATTCAGGCTTCTAACTCATTAGGTATTCTTTAGTTGACCTTAATAATGTTTGGTAGTATTCAGAGTAGAACTTTTAAATATATTTTGTTTGATTTTCTACCAAGCACTTGATATACTTGATTTTTTTACAGGTGATATCATTTTTAATATTTCATTTTCTGTGTCTTTATTATTGGTATATAGAGACACAATTGATTTTTATATATTGTTCCTGAATGTTATATATATTTTCTATTCTCTTTTAGTTTTCTGCATCCTTCAACTGAGCTGCTTATAAGAAATTATCTATTTTCATAGATAATAACAAATTTCCTTCTTTCTCCTACAAAATGCACTCCTTTCATGAATCATCCTAGGAAACTTTTCTTTGTAGTAACAACCTCATAAATTTCTTAGTACTTATATGCAACTATGACTATTTTATGTTTGATAAACCTCATCTGTCCTTATTAACAATAGCTACCATTTGGATCACTTATACATACCAGACACCACGGAAAAGTTAAACTCCTTACCCAGCATCACATAACTAGTAAATGTTGACCAAGAATCAAGTGTTCTTTGGTCTGAATATTATGCTATGATTTTTCTAAAGGCAAATCTCTTCTTATTTTATTTTTGCAACAAGCAAAGATTGAAAATGCTCCACCTAAAGTCACAGGAGCAATGGCTCCCTAGTTTATAATCTAAGATTTAATTGTAAACTTCTTGCCAACAGTAAATATGTCTTTGACTTTGTTTCTACTTCCCAAACCACAGGCATAGAAAAAGCTCAATAAATGCTGACTCCCCAACTGACTATTTTATCTGACCACAGGGGTCCTGCAAAATTCTGGCTGTAGACAGCTCAAATGTTGCCCTTGAACAAATACCCTAACATTGCTCACATCTTCTAGTTTTTAATAAAAATTAACAAATCTGTGACTGTCTTTGTAAGTTAGAGTGAAAAAAATGACATGCATTACCTATAAATAAATCAGTTCATTAAATAGGAAGGCAGGTCATAGCATAGCTCTCCCAATAGCTGCCACTTCCTTACATAATTGAGGGTTTGCTCTCCCCTAATCATGACCTAGGCTCTCTTGATAATCCTTCATGTTCGTCTTGGCTGATTGGGTAAAAGAAAGCTGGGTTATCACCCCAGGAGTCTTATCACAGTTCTTCTCCATGGGTTATTTTTTTTTTTTCCTGCCCAGGTTATCATCTCTGTTGGACATATTGGTCTTCAATAACCTTCTTAGTCAGGGGTCTGAACTAAGTTAATTTGTTCACAACAACAAAAATCTTCCCTCTATCTTTTTCCCCTGAATCAATAGGGTTTTCCTGTTTTTATGACATAAACCTGCTCACCCTCACCAAATGCCATATAACATTTTGAGCTATAGCATTAGCCTCTAAATAAGTTTTTAAAATCAGATCAAGAGGCATTATGCATCTCACATGGAGCTGAAAAATAACATTCACCAGCTCTCCAGAGGCTTGGCTACTGCATTATACATTTCTACAACATATTGGGTTGGCCAAAATGTTTGCTTGCTTTTTTCCATAGATGGCTCTAGTGGCATTTAGTTGTCTGTACCTTCATTTGAAACAATTTTGTTAGAGTATATTGTGACAGCTGTCATATTAGTGTGCATTAAAAAAAATTTATCAAAATCGGTGAATTTTTGTGTAGCCATTTTAATATTGAAGATGGAAGAAAATATGCAACATTTCTGGCATATAATGCTTTATTATTTCAAGAAAAGTAAAAACACAACTGAAAAGAAGAAAAACAGTTTGTGCAGTATATGGAGAAGATGCTGTGATTAATTGAACATGTTAAAAGTGGTTTGCGAAGTTTCGTGCTAGAGATTTCTCACTGGACGATGCTCCACGATCAGGTAGACCAGTTGAAGTTGATAGTGATCAAATTGAGACATTAATTGAGAACAATCAATGTTATACCACACGGGAGATAGCTGATGTACTCAAAATACCCAAATCAATAAAAGTATTGGTGAAAGTGAAAAATGTGTCTTTTATTTTAGGGAAAAAACTAAACAGATTTTTTTTGACCAACCCAACAGAAGGATAGTAACATCTAGAGAACCCTTCATGTTTTTTGCTCATTTATAATTGTGCTTTTAATCATTGTGTCACTCAAATATGGCAAGTATTGATTTGGTATCTAAAATACATCATTATTCAGGAATATTTTTTTCTATTTCAGAAGCATCCACAAAGGTTGCTAATTTTAGTCTTGATGAGGAATAGAATGAAAATTCAATAGAAGGGTTGATTGACACAGGTATGTTTCTCCTCCCATATAGTTTTCCATAAGAAATTGTGAATCCTGTCCTTTTTAATCCAACACAGTTTTGATAAGGAGAAGTAAAAGGATTTGTTCATCATTAAGAATTGATCCATCACTATTTAGAGAGAAATGAATACTTACATTTACACAAAGAGCCAAGTTTTATTATTAGAATAACAACTCAATTCAAACTCTTTTGATTCAGGGATTGGAGACACAATTTGATAAAGTGAAAGAATACTGGAATGGAAGCCAAAATACTTGAGATCAAGATTCACCTTTTACCATTAAACTGGTGTTGACTTTGAGAAGTTACTCAACCTCTTTCAGTTTTTGTATTCTTACTTGTAAAATGAGAGGGTTAAATTCCAGAAGTCCCTTCCAGCTGTAAGACTCCATACCATTATTCAAAATAAAGAAAAGTTACTTTAAAAACATTAGATTTTAGATTTTCATCTCTTAAACATTTGATTATTCTATTATGTCAGAAATTAAGTAATTTTATAGCTGATATCCCACTATTACCGTTACTGGGATTAGCAAGTATAACATATTTTACCAGTTCTACTATGGTGCCTCTTCTCAAAACTTCAAATTAGGCTAATAAGTTATATCTTCCAATTAAACCTTAACAGTATACATACAATTAAGAGTCATTAAATATTCATTCAACAAATATAAATGTAGGTGTTTATTTTAAAAGTACATCTATAAAGTCAATTTGGCCTAAATTTTAGAGTCAACAATTAGTCTGTCCATCAATCTATATATCTATCTATCTATCCATCTGTCTTCTGTCTGTTGTACTTATTTATTCAAGTCTTGTTGTATTGTTTTTTTCAGTGAAGATTATAGAGGCTTTTGGCTGGATTTTCCCACTACCAGTGATAAAATGGACTCCATCGTTATTTCCCGTGTAGGCCCTTCCTTTCCACTGGGGTAGTAGAAAGACTTGGATCATCAGGGAACCCGGAGTGCCATCTTGGCTCTTCCATACCAAAGACGATTCACTAACTTCTCTCAACCTTAGGTCTTAGGAGGCATAATACCCTTTCCCTGGCCCACCTCACAGGATTATCAGGAGAATGAATAAGTGAATGCATTTTATAAATTATATAGTGCTAAACAAGTGTAAGGTAATATAATGATAATTGTGAATTCTTCACTCAAGCTATTAATTCATTCTCACACACTCAGCAAATATTTTGGAGTACCTGGTACTTGGCAGTCACTGTTCAATCAGAAAGACAGACAATGAGTAAATCCTGAGAGACTATCACAGCAGAGAGATAGATGCCTGTGTAAAGCTGAGGACTAGCTCTGGCCAGGTAGCTCTGTTGGTTAGAGCATAGTCCAAGGGAAAGCGAACAAACATGAAGACTAAATGTAATATGCTATTGTGGATGGAATCCTAGACAGAAAAGGGCATTTGGTAAAAACTAAGGAAATCTGTATAAATTATAAACTTTAGTTAATAATTTTGTATCAATATTGATTCATTACAAATTTTGGAACAATAGTCAAGTAGATATACTGGTAAATTAGAAATGAGGTATTCAATGTAGAAATCAAATATGATTTTTAGGATTCTGTCTTGGACAACTTGGTGAATATGGGTCTATTTTCTATAATGGCATCACACAGTAAGATTTCTGGGCATCGATGAGTTTATATTTGAAGTATGTAAGAATAAATTTAATGTGAAATCAAAAAAATAGTGTCTCATTCATTGTAACAAATCTATTATACTAATGTAAGTTAGTAATAATAAGATGAATTATAAATGAGGAAGGAAGGAAGAGGACAAGGGGGAACTCTCTATACTACCTGCTTAATTTTTCTATAAATTTAAAACTGTTCTAAAAAATGAAATCTATTTTTAAGGCACACAAGGCTCTCATGGAGCAGTGGGAAGAAAAACATTAAAAATGTAAACAAAATTTCAGGTAGTGATGATTGTTACCACAAATATGAAATGAGATGCTGTGACGATTGCAGGACAACTGTAAATGGTCCTTTCTTTAAGGAGTGATCTTCCCTCAGAGGCCTGGATGAACAGACTATACCATCCAGATTACCCAGGGAAGGTATTCCCCTCCATGGGAACATGAAATACAAAGATGCTAAAGATGGGGACCAATTTCACATGTGTGAGGAACAGAAATAATCTGTAAGGTTGATGTATTCCTACCAAGGACAAAAGTGGGGTAAGATAAGTTCAGAAAGGTAGGACTTGCATTCTCCAGAAAACCACAGAATGTTCTAGAATTTTGGTGTAGTGTAGACTGACAATGTTGTTCACACGAAGTGGTGCAGCTGCTCTGTCCTAAAAAGATTTAGAGTAAATCCTGAGGGCCAGCTGCACTATACTGGTTAATAAAAACTCCATGACGCCTACATGCTATTTCCTGAAGTTTTGTTTTCAGGAAGCTAGACTTCAAAGGAGAAATCATAACCACCATGTTTTCATCATTAGCCAAAGCCAGTTTCCTTTGTGTAAGTACCATAGAAGGAGCTTCAAATTTTCTGCCCATCAAGTTTCTCAGACAGCATTTCTGTTCATGAGAAAGCCAACTACCCATTGTTTAAAGTTACCACTATTATGTCTGCATTCCCGAGGCAGTTTTCCTTTTTCAGTAACAGGTGTCACTAAGGGGTAGCTGGGGAACTCTAAGACCCACTTCCTTCAAAAGGCCATCAACCTTCCAGTCCATCAACCATGATGGTACTCTACTGCCTCCTTTCCCTCTATCCTGCCCAGCACCGACTTGAGCCAGTTTTCAAGAAAGACGGTATATCAGCAACCATTTTTGTTCCTGCCTTTACCTCAGACTCCCTACCCTAGCTTAGGAGAAGTAGCGCCCTAAACCCTGCCTTGACCAGTACGTAGACAGTCTTCACTTCTTTAAGTCAAATTATGATGGCTCAACCATATGAAAACAGGCAAAAGACAGAGAGGCAGTATGAGAGAGTAGCAAGAGCATTGGATTTTGAGCCAAGAGAACAGAGTTCAAGTTTAGATGCTGCCACTTTCAGAGCCTCAATTCCCCAATGTGTACAATCAGGGTAAAAGTCTTTTCCCTGCTCTTTTGACGAGTCTGTGGTGGCAATCAGTAGCTGCCATCTGTGGAAAGGGCTTTGTGAACCTAGGCTGCTGTACAAAAATAGAAAGTTGGGAAATTGGAGTAGCTTCATTAGAGAGTTTGTTTCAATTGACCATCAGCTGTGGGAAGAGCACAGAGAAAGCTCAGCAAGTGGGTAGGAGTGCAAAAAATATACCCTGTGCCATTGAGAAACTTGGAATCACACCACAGAAGAGAATCTCTGAAAACAGGGGTCACTGTACTGTACAACTCTGGGGCACCATTTTTATTGTATTATATGAATATAGTTGAAAAAATAAAAAGTCTATATTAGGTGAAATAATGATAAATCCATATCAATTAAGGGATAACCAGTAACTGCTACAGGGGCTCAGTGGCTGGAGACATTGAAAAAAGATGAGTAGAAGTGATGGAACTTCAGCTATTTGGTAGAAAAGGAAACATTCTGATGGGAAAGAGAATAGAGACAAAAGACCTTTAGTAAAATTAATAGCAAGAGATATGCTTTCAGCTGGAGTAACAGAAAATGATGTGACTTTGTTGTTTTCTTAAATTTCTTTTAAAAATAGGGGAATCATTTAGGGACTTCACAATATGTATTGGGGCATCGATCTTTTCATTTGCAATTAAACACAACTCTAAGTATCTGTTCTAAAAGCACTGAGAAAGGCCAAGAGGATGAAGTGGCCCACACCTAAACTACCTGTATTCGCCTTATCTTTTTTCACTTTGCCTGTTGCCCCATAATCTGTTCATTTGTTTCTCATCCAATGTGAAAGGATGACATAAATGTCTTTGGAGCCTTTCATGTGTTCAAACTCTCAAGAAATCGTACGGTTGCTGTTGAACTAAGGGATTCGACAGCACTGACTACGCGGACCATGGCACGTGTTTGTGTGCTTTTGTGCGCATGCGCCTCTGCGCCCTACAGCCCATGTCCGTGGAAAATGTTTGGCTCTTTGATGAAAGAAAATTAGGGCTTCCCCGAGCCCAACTTTTCTTAGCATTACAAGACATTAAAATACAATTAAATAAGCTAGTTAAGGTTTTAATTAAACTGGTGATTCTCAAAATTAAATTTGCTTCTAGGAGTGTCACTTGTATTTCAGTAAATAAATGAATAAAAAAGCCCTAAGCATTCTTGTAAAACTGGGTCAGTCAAGAAAACTTTTTACGGTGGTCATTTTTGGTCCCTGTTTTATTATATAGCCTCTGATTTATTTTTTTTAATGGCCTCTTGTTTTGTGGTTGAAGTTTTATTTCAAAATCTGACTTGAAAATAGTGTCCATATGAGTTTTACAGAGAAGTCTGCTTTCTTCGATCGCAGCTTTTCTGCGTCGGTGGAATGGCTGGACACTTTTTCTTCTGATCAGTACTGTGTTACCTATGAGAGGAGAGGGAGACAGCGCGAACCAGTGTTCTGATATTCTGAGTGTAAAGATTTGACAGTGGAGCCATCACGGCTCCTCCCTTCTCTTCCTCATTGGAGTTTTCTGCCAAAGCTGAAGCAGTGACTTTATTCAACACCTGCATCTTTAACAACCTGAGCAGTATAATTACCTTTCTTGGATATTCTATAGAATTGTCAAACAGCAATTTTCTTTTAGAAGACAGGCTTTTAAGTCATGTCGTTTACATACAGAGTTTAACATCTCTGAGGCTAAAAACCTAATTATAAGAATCTGAAATTTACTGCATGTTTATAATTTGATCTTTCTAAATTGCTAAATCAGGCACCTTTAACATACATTATGAAGCAGAAAAATATACACCTAGTGAGGCAAAATTAAATATTTTGGAATTTTTTAAATATATGTTAATTTCTATTAATATTACTATATTAACACTGTTTGGTATTTTATAGTATTTCTCTTCAATTCAACCTGTTTGTGGAGAGAGGTGGCTCACAGTGACATGATTTATCAGGATCACCTGTCATCATTTCCCCTTTGCTAATGAAAAGTAACAGTATTTTAAAAAGGACTACCATCATACCTTATGTATAAATGATAGATGGCATATTCAAGCAAGCTGAGACAACTCTTCCAATGGACACGTGGAATAGTATTGCCAATACTAAATAAAATTAGAATTTAGGTAATATACTGCCATTTGATAAAGTGGTTCATGCCCAGATTGCATAAACACATTATTTGTGTTATTCTGATTTTGTAGTTTCTGAAGTGCAAATGGGATTGTCAAGCATTGTAAACAGTGCTACTTCAATATTCTACTGCAAGGTGAATGTTAAAGTGAAAAATTTAACATATCGCTACATTATTTCATTCTGGTACAAGCTCTAAATTAATGTCATGAAATGTTATGAGCATACCCATGAAACTACCACTTACAAAAATTAAAGAGTATCTTTTATAATCTTCAAATTGTCCCTCTGGCAATTCCTCTATTGGCCCACATTATTCTCATAATGTCTAGTCTGCTACATTTTCTTTCTGTGCCCTGTTCAGGATTTCTGTTCTCTATGTCAAATTGTGTCCAGTGAAAAGACTTGCTAATCTTTTGTGCCTTTTTCCAAGCGTGTTCTCCACGATGAAGCTCTTCAGGCTGAAGTCTAATGTGCAAGCTTCCCAGGCTCTTCCTCAAAAGCCTACCCTGCCATTCGAAAAACATACAACAATTATTTTTGTAATTTTAATAGAGTCTCAGCTGGCATTGTTTTGAATTTCCATCAGTTGTCTAGATGACTAGTGTGTCATCTAGATGACTAGTGCTACATTCTATAGAACTGTAACTGTCATGTAAAATAATTTTTATGCTGTTCGTATCTTGGTCATATACAATATGATTTTGGTCCCTAAAATCTTAAATATGCTGGTGGGAAGAATCATCAAGTCTGAAATGCTGGAAATGTATTCTTTATGCTATGACATTCTGTTTAAATCTTGACATTTCCTATTAGGGAAATAACATGAAAAAGGAAGTGATACTCAAAATATTCCACCTATTCATGAACAATTCTCAGTAACTGTTTTAATTACGTAAAAAGTTGTAATCCCTGTTTCTCTCCTGTATTTCTAGGGCTTCTGTAAAATAGACCTTATATACGTGTACAAGATTGTGTGGATTTCACATGCAAACACCAAAAATCAAGAGTAGCGTTTTCATTTAACTTCTGGATGGATGTAAACTGTCACTAAAGTAAAAAACCAACTCTCCCTTATTTTGTTTTTATTTTGCGTTCTCTGGCCATCGCTTTTTATTTTATAGAGTTTCTCGCACAGTACCTTAACCGGATTAAAGAGCGAAGACAAGTCTTCTCCATTACAAAATTCTCATTTAATCCTTATCCACACTTAATTTATCAAATTAAATCAGACAAGATTGATGCTGGGGCTTTTTAAGCTAGACATCGTGTGTAAAATCGGCAGACAAGGGTTTTTAAAGGGTGCCCACCGTCACTTGTCATAGCAACTTGCCTCAGCCTCAGCTGCCCTCGCGTCGATCCAGGCGGGGTCAGGATGCTTCTTGGCATTACATGTGAGCTCTGCGGGGAAACAGAGCAGCTACACAGCCTCCAGCAGAGTTCCTTATTACACCCTCGGCCCCCTTCACCTGCCCCAGCCATTCAGAATAACATCACACCATCAAATATTCATGAACCGCGCAGTGCTGCAGCCAGGGCTCGCTGCTGCAGGTGGCTGTTACATCAGTAATTGCCCAATACTTCCCTCCACAGCGTAAAATTGTTTTCATTATGTGTCGTGAACACAGAGCCAAGCAAAGCCCTCTTGAGTGGTTTCCCAAGGGCTGGAGGGAGGTGGTACTTCACTTAAACAGGCGCTTTTGGCTTAGATTTTTTTTTAAAGGAGAAGCCAGTGAAAGCTCATCATTAACTCTCCTTCTAAGTGCGACAAAAAGCAGAAGCTCATGCAAAACTCCCATAAAGATTATCCTAAATGTCTCAGTTACGAGGAAGAGCTTTAGGGGCTTTAGCGGGTCTTACGATACTTGAAGCTGCTTGGGCAGAGAAGAGATTAACTTTCCACCTGACTGAAGTTCCCATGGAGTACGGAGCTAGGGGATAAGCAGGTTTCAGCAATAAACTCCTGCATTGTGAGGCAATAATGCCCAGCCAGGTCCCCCCATTTTGATTCAAGGGTGTCTTTTTCTTTCCCCCCTGTGGAGGACTAATCACAGCGCCACTTTGTTTAATTGCAGCAAAGAGAGAAATGTGTTTAAGAAGTCATTCTGGACCCCTTTAAATGAATGCTGGGGTTCTTCAAGGACAACAAACAGGATGCATAATAAATAAGATTTAATTTTCAGATCAAAATAGGCAAAGTTAAAGATTTTTAGAGACTGATCTGGGAGAGATGCTGCCGAAAAGAGAACAGAAACTGGAAAAGAAGAAGGTGGGGGGAGCAACAAGTGGGATTAGAACCTTGGTTTTTATGTAGCACAAGCTCTTTCTGCATGGTGGGAGGATCCTTACAGGAAGAAAATCTTTACAGAATTGGGAGCTAGTAGTTTTGCCCAGCATTTTGATTGTGATTTAGAAGGAAGAAGGAAGGAAGGAAAGAGAAAGAAAGAAAAGAAAGGGAATCCTTCTTATAAACTATGTCAAACCTTGATAATTAACGCACATTTGCCTACCCTCATTTTCCATCTCAGGCCTGTCAGATGTTGGGTGCAACGCGTGCACCTTGAGATGGCCCCCCAGGGTCATGAACTCCAGAAGGTGGGGTTGGGGGAGGTGGGGGAGGGGAGCATTTCTCCAGCACATGTTTCTTTTCTAAGTTTGACAAAATTAAGCCACCCCTTCCCGTCAAGTGATTGGGAAGCACCCTTTTGTATTAACTTAAAATCTACTTGTTCTCCCTCTGGCCTTCAGACCCGCTTCTTCAAGGAAACTGTTTCTGTCTTGTAAAATGTGTATTAGCTGACCATTATCACTTTCTTTAGTAGTCGTCTCCCATGGCTGATGTCACAACACCATCCAAGTGTGCAGCTCTCTTAAATGGTTTTACCAAACTTGAAAATGTACAGTACGAATTTCTCATGTTCAAAACCATGACCTATAAATTTCTGACTTGTCTTTTTCTTTTCTCGAAAGTTTTCACCAACTCACCTAGAGAAAAATTATGCAATCTGTACAAAAAAAAAATCACGGCACAATTTTGATAGTACTTTCTCTTTCTACCACAGTATCCATTGATAACAAATCGACCATAGATAACTGTCAGCGTCATAAATCGAAGAAGGCAGTGGGCATAAAACCTTTCATGAGCACCTGCTGCAGCGGCTTTTCCTCTGGATTAAATGGAAGCTGTGAGGTTATTTAACATCCCATAAAAACAATATAGAGCGAGCGTGTGTGTGCGTGTGTGTGCGTCCACACCATGTACATATGTATCGTGAATGATGGATTTCCTTTGCATCTGGTAACTACAGACTTTTTTCCCCGCTGAATACAGCAAATGACTGTTTCAAAATGAAAAACCACTGCATTTCAATGTCGTATTATGCCTGGTCCCTTTCTGAGTGAAAGGCGGCTTTAAAAAGTTAGGTATATCATTGCCAAAAAGGAGCTAAATAGTATTGTCAGCATTTTGAGAAGGCCTAGGTCCTTTTTCCCCTTCCTTCCCCAGCCCCTTGGGGACAGCTGTTAGTGACTTACCGAACTTTTCTTATGGATATGTATGTTAATGGCAGGCAATGAACTGGAGATGGAGAGGCCCCAACACAGGCCCAGCTCTTCAGCACACATCAAAAGCCTTTACAAAAGAGCAGTAAAAGAGGCAGCGATGGTGGAGCCTTCACTTTTGTACCCTGAATTAGTTCTGCAAGCAATGAAACTGATCTTTTCTCCCTGCCAGAAAAGTCTGCTGATTTCTGTGAGTGCTCATTAGCACAAGAGGCATTTGTGAAGATAATTGACTGACGCTGACACCGCTGGCTGTCACAACAGCGCCAGCCAGCAGTGCATGTGCGTTTTAATAGTTGTATTTTTTTTCTTTCTTAGACTTCATGGTTTCTAAAAGATACCAGTCGTACAAAGGTTTACACTCTTATCTCAAGCTGAAGGCTTTGAAATCTTTCCTTTGAAAACTGACAGCTAAGCTTACTTTAAAAAAATCCTGTATCTCTCTACGCAGTTCCTGGGGTGGAAATGTGTACATAATTTAAAAGGTCCCGTCTATTAAATGTGTGCGACGGGACAGAAGTTATGCAGAAGTGGATCCAAAGTATTTTGATGTCAGGTGAACGTTTAGGCAATAGCATATATCCCAGAGTTCCCAGAATACAAACTGTCATCCTTGAGAAATACTAAGTAAGGCAATAATTGCATTTTCATCATAAGGAACTATAATCATTTCATAAATTTTCAACCTTCTAAAGGCTTTTGTTCTGGAGACATTCTTATAATTAGAAATTATTATATTTTCCAAAGAAAATATAGGGTAGGGAGAGAATTGTTTTTGGAAATTCTAACTTGGCAATACTTTCACATAAGGCCGCTTTGTATCTCATGGTACCATCCAGAATGGACTTTAAAATATCAAAGTGTAGATTTGAGAGGTCAGTTCTGTCTGTGCTCACATTGCCAAGGAATTCAACATGGAACATGATGGGCGAACGTTCCTTTTCACCGAGTTCTTGCTGACAGTTCACAACATGTCATACAAACCCATGTTACTTGGTTGACAAATGCCTTCTCTCTTTTCTAAAGGAATTTCTAAAACATTTACTTTGTTTAATTATACATTTATCTGTTCTTTGTCTAGAAGAACATACCTGGGAATTTGTATGTCATTGCAGCAAAATACAGGCTTCTCTGTGTATCTTGTCCCAAACGAATGGTATAGCATGGCAATATGCTAAATCTTCTGTTAATCTATACATCTATTAAGCTATTTAAGGACTCCGTACATTGAATATTCTCAGAATACTATTTCTCAAAAGCACTTCATAAGGCTGCCTCGTTGGAACATGTCACAGAGAGAGTATTATCTTTGAGAGAAAAATAAGTTATTTTCTCAAGGTAAGGATGACAGAATAAGTTGAGTGAGTGCAAGAGTCACTTCTGCACTATCCCCACTTTAGAATGAAAACGAGTCTTCTATTTTGCCCTTTGTATATATGTTCCTGCCAGCTCAGCTCACTGATAAGCTGAGTTGTTCAGAAAGGGCTCCAGGGGAGGGTAAGGAGGTTGATCATTTCACTGAACATGCTTTCGAATCTGCTCCTTGATATGCTCTTTAGAAATAGGCTCTTGATTTCTCAGAATGTAGCCATCATGTCAGTGTTTTTCTGAGAAGTTAGTCATTGAATCCTTGATATTATGCCTTAATGGGAATGGATATATTCACAACACAAACAGATCATGAGTTCAAACACTTCAACAAAAGAACTGAAATTCTCTTGACATTCTTTTTCACCACCTGGTTTTCCTTGCATGATGTTCTGGTAAGAGGAAAACCAGCCATCCTTCCAAAGGTGAAGGGTGGGCTACGGTATGATGGGATGTGTTTGGGGGCTGGGATTCTTCCATTTTTGTACTAATGCCTGCAAATAGGATATTCGTAGGACACACTGATTTCTTCTTTACCAAGCGTCGTATAAAATATTTGAGGAAACGGTGCTCAGAGAGCAACGGATCACATAGGATGCAGAAGGTAAGCAGTTTTCAAAAACAGGTAACAAATAGGAAATAGGAGAAAATACCCACTTTGTAGGCTATTCTGCTTTCCTTTGCAGAGATACCTAAATTCATGTAGGGAAGTGTCATGGGCATATGTTTTAGTGATCATTAAGTCTTTCAAATGTCAAACCTTGGAACAATAGATCACGGAATTGCAATGATTCAGAGACATACAGGTTCATTCATCCTTCAGATGTTTCCTACAATGTTCCAGGCACTGTACAAAGCACTGGGATAACACAAGTCCCTCTCCTTGTGGGGATTACATTTGGAAGGGGGCATGAAAGTAGTAACAGATATTAGTAAGTATGGGCCAGGTAGTAATAAATAGTACTGGGGAAAGTAAACCAGGGTAAGTTGGTCGCCGG
>PVJD01018157.1:0-15386 GCA_004026545.1 Mormoops blainvillei | reverse complement strand
TACTTGGAAGTTACTAAGAACACAAATCTTTAAAGTTCTCACCTCACACACCAAAAAAACAATGACAGCTATGTGAGGTAATAAATGCATTAACTAACCTCACTGTGGTAATTGTTTTGCAATATTGCACTGCCAGTTGTATGGCTTAAACTTACATAATGTTATATGTCAATTATGTCATGATAAAGCTAGAAAAATTAAAATACTTTCCCCAAAAGAAGTACAAAACTTACACCTAAAACTACAAAACATCGTTGCAAGAAAGCAAAGCCCTAAATAAATGGAAAGACATTGCATGTTCATATATCCGATGATTTAATATTGTTAATATGGCAATACTTCCCAAGTTGATCTACAGGCTCAACTTAATCCTTATCAAAATCCCAGCCGCAATCTTTGCAGAAATTGATAGGCTGATCTTAAAATTCATAATGGGACAGAGAATAGCCAAAATAATCTCAAAAGAAAACAAAGTTAGAGGACTCACACTTCCTGATTTCGAAACTTACTGCAAAGCTATAATGTAAATCGAGACAGCATTGGCCTAAGAATAGGTATATAGGTTAATGGAGTAAAATTGGGAGACCATAAATAAACCTTTACATTTACAATCAATTGATTTTTCACAAGGATGCCAAGACAATTCAATTCAATGGGGAAAAAGAACAGTCTTTAACAACCAGTGCTGGGACAACTGTATACAATGTGCAAGGAAATGAAGCTGGACTCCTTTATATCATATGGGAATATTAACTCAAAATGGATCACAGACGTCAATGTAATATAAAACCCTTAGAAGAAAACACTGGAGTAAATTCTTGTTAACTTGGGTTAGGCCAGCGATTTTCAACCTTTTTCATCTCATGGCACATATAAACTAATGACTAATATTCTGCACACCAAAAAATGTTATCGTTTTTTGTCGATCGGACCAAAAAAAAAAACCCAAAAAACAAAACAAAAAGAAAACAACAACCCTACATATAATTTTGACTCATTCACTCCGGACGGCTATTGTGTTGGCTGTTGTCATCTTTTTCATCTGACAACCTAAGGGAAGATGTCAGTGCCCCTCACTAAATAGTCAGGTATTGCCTGTTTTAAAAATTCTTGAGGCACACTGGTTGAAAATAGCTGGGTTAGGCAATAGTTTCTTAGAAATGACATGAACGGCACAGGCAACAGGGGAAAAAATAGTAAGTTGGACGTTATCAAAATTAAAACCTTTTATGTTGCAAAGGACACCATCAAGAAAGTGAAAATACAACCCACAGAATCAGAAACAATACCAATCTGATAAGGGATTCTTACCCAGACTATAAAAAGAAATCAATCATACAACTCAACGATAAATACATAGATAACGCAAAACTAGGCAAAGAATTTGCAGGCATTTCTTTAAAAAAGATATATAATTAGCCAATAGGCACCTAAAAAGATGCCCAATATCCTTAGTCTTTAGGGAAATGCAAATCAAAGCCACAGTTGAAATATCTCTTCAGACTCATTAGGATAGATATAATCAAAATGACAAATAATAACAAATGTTGGCGAGGATATGGAAAAACTGAAATCCTAATACGTTCCTTGTAGGAATGGAAAACAGTGTAGTCACTTGGAAAACAGTCTGGCAGTTCCTCAAAATGTTCAACATACAGTTACCATATGACCCAGCAATTCCATTCCTAGGTTATATGTACTCAAGAAAACTGAAAACAAATGTCCACACAAAAACATGGACACAAAAGTTCACAACAGCATTATTCATATGAGCCGAAAAGCAGAAACAACCCAAATGTCTGCCCACAAAATGTGGAATCTAATACAATGGAATATTCTTTAACCATAAAAAATAAAAATACTGGTTTATGCTACATGATGGATGAACCTTGAAAATATCATGCTAAGAGAAAAAGACAATAATGAAAACACCACACATTACATGATTCCATTTCTATGAAATGTCCAGACGAGCCGAATTTACAGAGCCGTAGGTTAGCGGTTTCTAGGGGCTGGAGTAGGGTGACATTCTGCGAGGAATGGGGAGTGCCCGCTTAGAGAGGTTGGGTTTCTTTTTGTGACTCTAAAATTGATTTTCATAATGGTTGCATAATTCTGGAAATATATTAAAAATCATTGAATTGTACACTTTCAATGGATGGAGTATATGATATTATTGTGAATCATCTCAATAAAGCTGTTGTTTAAAATAAAAGCAGCAGTGGATAAAATCGCTGGCACCTTGGCAGGGATTAAGTCAGGACATCAAAGTATATCATTGGCCTTTGTATTCTTTACTGCCACGTGCTTGTGGAAGAAAAGGAAATACCGTTTCACTGCTCACTTTTGTATTTAAATATTAAAAATGATTCCAAACGAAGCAGACAAAATGTTTTTAATGAAGCAGTAGAAATCAGTTATGTTCATCAAAAATTCTATTTATGTTCACGTTCATTGTAGTTACTGTTATTTTAAATGAATTTATAAAACGTTTAAAGGCAATTTATGGACATTATAAGAAACATGTAGTGCTGCATAACATACTGGATTTATATAACATACCACGCCCTTCTAAACTGACTCTGGTTTGGTTGTTTAGTTTGTAGAGCTTAATAGATCTTGATCTACTACATTGGCAACAATAAAAATCCTTTCCCAATTTTCTCAAGAGGATAAAATACACACAAAAATATTTGGGTGGGGGTGTTAGAAAGCTATTTGTATTATTCTTATTTAAATTTTTATTTATTGACTTGAAAGAGAGACATTGATCTCTTGTTCCACTTATTTATGCATTCATTGGTTCTTTTTTAAAAATTTAATCTTTATAGTATTTTTTTTCATTCCATTTAGTCCCCTTAGACCACCCCTTCCCCCCACAATCACCACACTGTAATCCATGTCCAGGAGACTGTTGTATGCGCCCTGATCAGAGATTGAACCTGCAACCTTGGCATATGGGGACAATGCTCTAACCTATTGAGCTACCTGATCAGTGATGTATTATTCTTAATAATAAAGAAAGTTCTTTCTGCCCTGGCTGGTGTGGCTTAGTGGATTGGGCACCGGCCTGTGAACCAAAAGGTCACAGATTCGATTATCAGTCAGGACACATGCCTGGGTTGCAGGCCAGGCCCCCTGTTGGGGGCATGCAAGAGGCAACCACACATTGTTGTTTTTCTCCCTCTCTCTTTCCCTTCCCCTCTCTAAAAAATAAATAAATAAAATCCTTTTTTTTTAAAGGAAATTCTTTCTAAAATACATTGATTAAGTTCTTAATTTTTAAAATGTTTCCCTGTATCTTGAATTGTACATGTCGCAAGATGGCCTAGAATGATGGTTTTTGATGTCATAGCTAATGCAAGTTTTAAAATGATTCTTCCAAATTATCTAGGTCCTGGCCCTGGTCAGTGTTGCTCAGTTGGTTGGGCACCATCCTGCAAACTGAAGGGTTGCCGGTTAGGTCCCCAGTTGGGGCATGTGCAGGAGGAAGCTGATGGATATTTTTCTCTCGCATTGATGTTCCTCTCCCTCCCTTTCTCCCTCCCTTCCCCTCTCTAGAATCAATAAAAAAATTTAATGAAAACAAATTATCTAGGTCCTAAATCTATTCATTCAAATATTTATTGTACTTGTTTCTGTCATAAATGCCCAGATATGATCAGCTAACAAAATACAACATTTGAATAAAATGTTCCCATGAAATCATTTGCTGTAATCTTGCTACAACACAAAAGTTATTTGCTAACTGGCTCCAAGGGAGAATAAAAAATTAGTCGAATAATTTATTTCCTATATAAGAGCTGTTTAGTATTGCAGTACTTTTAAAATTAAATTTTCGTTTTCTCCATTATTCAGAAACGCATCAGTTGTAGATGGTTCCATTTCAGGAAATTTTCTTGGTTCTCTGTCTCCCTGGGCAGTCACACCGAAAAAGACTTTTAGGAAGATGAAAGTTTTTAGAAAAAAAGTTAAATAAGTAATGAATATTGTCAGACTATGAATCACTTCTGTCTTCCAGCACCCATATATAAATAAAATAAAATAAAACCAAGAGGTTTAAAATTGAAAACCTTCCAAAATAAAGACTTCTTTCCATCTTCACTGCCCTCAAGCTAAAAGGTTCCAAGTTCTTATCCAATCTCACTCAAACTCAGATTCTCCCAACATTCTGGTAGCTAGTGAGGTACAGCTATACAGAGCCTAATAAAATTCCAGGCCAGTCACTGAATAAACAAGTAAAGCTAAACAAATGGCAATTCTTATCAAATAAACACTAACATGATTGAGCATACAGCATTTCAATCAGTCAGCATCTGTTGTATAAACTATTTCCTCTGTTACGAATGTAGTGTGAATGAACAATTCATCTTTATGGATTTACTGCCTCATGCTGCCTCACCATTGTATTTCAGTTCTAGTTAGAGGCACCTGAACTAGAATATACAAGTAGATGCCAAATGTGGGAAAACCTGGCTTATCCGTAACTACTCAGGAATGAGTTATCCAAGCTGCCCAGCTAGTTAGGAGCTTAATACTTTACAAACAAACCTGTTTTATTTAATCTGTGGGACGGGAATCTCACTGCTTACCTTCATAAACAGAATATGGTGGATACTTACAATTTAATTGTTTTTTTGATGAATTTGGGTCATTATTCCGAACAGCAATTACTGCACTATGTTACAATGCACCGATGCCCTTAAGACCTAAGGAAGCAATGTAGGGCTATGAGTCCCACGCTGCTCCGAGTCCTTGGCCTTTTTATTGGTTTTGTGATTCCTTCCTTACAAGTCAGCTGTCCCTCCCTCCTACTATCTTTTATGAGCCTTTCTAACATTTCTAAATTGCCTCTCCACAGCTGTTGGCTGGGAAATCCGATAATCATGATTTAAGCATGACAAGTAAATAAATTATGAATGAGGATTTGAGGAGCTTACCCTATAAAGTGCATGAGCTTAAGTGCATGGATTTTGTGACACATACCTTATCTTCTCAAAGCCTTTTTTCTCCATCCTAGTTCTTACAGGTGAGGCTACCAGACCGCTGCATTCCAGCTATATGATACCATATTTGATAAACCCTCCCCCTTGACCATCAGAACAATTTATGATCTGGTACAAAGTCCTTCTGTAATTAAAACAAGGGTTGATTGAGATAAATCTACTTCTGCAACTGCAGAAAACAGGATAGGTTTCTAAGCTTGAACATTTAGAATACCTAAGAAATAAATTTCAGAGATTTAATACTCTGGAAGCATGACTTAGAATTCTGAGAAGCCATAAAATGAAGTATATAAATAAACAGAAGAACAAGTTCAATTCAATTCAATCAGCAAATGTTTACTGGGCATCTACCACATTCAAGGCATTATACTAGATACCACAGGGAATATAAAAATGAGTAACACACAGTCCACACTTTAAGAAATTAATATCTAGTAAGCAAGATACAAATGACTTAAGAGGAAAGGTGAAGGAGGCATGTAAGAAAAGCATAAACCAGATGACAAGGGAGCTGAAAGAAATGAGAGATTAAATTTCATCTGGGGAGAAGTATCGGAAAATCACTAAGTGTTCCATGGAATAAATGGGTGAGCCTTATAGGTTGGGCGGGTTCTTGATGAGAAGTACAAAGAAGTGGCAGCAGTAGCAGGCATCTCAGGCTGAGGATACTTCAATCATTCAATCCACAAACATTAACACTCACTGAGTGTTTATTATGTGTCAGTTACTATTGTAGTTACTGGGGACAGAGTAGTGAACAAAACAGACAAAAATCCCTGTCCTCATGGAACTTATATTATATAGTGGAGGAGGTGAGGGGTAAAAGACGGAAGGGGAGAGGGGGAGGGAAAGACAGGGGGTGAGAGCAAGAGATCGACAGTAACAATTACAACAATTAACAGCTAACACTTAGAGCACTTACTATGTGTCAAGCATTGTTTAAGTACTTTACAGATAAATTCCTTCCATCCTCAAAGCATCTCTATGAAGTGGATTACTATTATTCTATTTTACAGAGAGAAAAGTGAAGTAGGGGTTAAATAAATTGCCCCAAAGCACACAATGAGAAATGGAATCACGACTCGAACCTGGGTTGTCCACGCCATAGACTGTGTTCACTATTACGCTATAGCAAACAAGCGTGATCTGTAACACGTTAGATGTTAAAATTGAAGCAGTGTATTCAAGGAGCAGTAAGCCAATTTATCTGAAATATATAAGGGAACAGTGAAGGACAGAGCTGAAGAAAATAGGTTGGGCTTATACTTTGGACGCACTTGAACATAAGACAGAGGAATGCCTGCCGAATTAAGTGTAATTGGAAGCCATCACAGATGATGATGTGATTAGCGCCCCACTTTACAAAGGCTAAACAGGAGTGAGGGGGCCAGGAGAGGAGATGAGATGTACCATTGAACATTTATTAAGAATACTGACATAGCCAAAGTGAAAAGTAATTAAGGGATATAATTAATATAAATTATGATATGACATGATAGAATTTAAATTATGGGAGTTCCAATAAATGAGATCACACGCACCCCGGTAACTGAAAAACTCTTCCAGCTCAGGCCAGAACCTGGAAGTCACCCTTGACTTCTGTCTCCTCTCACATTCTACACCAACCAATAGTGAACCCAGAACCCAACGACCCTCCCACATTCACTACCACTCCCCATCAATCAGCAACTCTCGCCCCGCCTTTAACTGGGATTGCCTCCTTACTTACTCCTTGCTTCGCAAACCAGTAGCCAGAGCTATCTTGCTAATAAAAAAGACAAATCAAGGTTGCTCCTTTGCTCCAATGGCTTCACATTTCACTCAGAGTAAAAAGCTGAAGTCCTTATAGTAAGCCCACGAAACCCTATTAGGAGTATCCAGCCTTTCGGCGTCCCTGGGCCACACTGGTAGAAGAAGAGTTGTGTTGGGCCACACATTAAATACACAAACATTAACGAACACTGATGAATAAACAAAGGTTTTAAGTAAATTTACGGTTTTGTGCTGGGCCACACTCATAGCCATCCTGGGCCACAGGTTGGACACCCCTGCGACATCAATCACCCAGTCCTCTCCCCTCACCAGTCTGACCTCACCTCCTACTACTTACTCTTTCTTTCACTCACTCTGCTTTAGTCACACTGTCACTTTGCTATTTCCGGTACACTTATGTTGTCCCCTACATCAGGGTCTTTACACTCGACAGTCCTTCTGCCTGTGATGTCCTGCTTGTCCCCTCCCATAACCTGCCTGGCTCTTTCCTAACCTTCAAATCTCTGTTCGAACATCACATCCTCCATTAGCTTTCCTGGAGTATAAATTTAAAATTGTGCGCACACGCACACGCACACGCACACGCACACATTCTACTGCAATCTTCTCAATCCAACTTCACCGACTTTTCCTCATATTACTTGTCACTATTTGACATTTATATGTTACTTAGCTGCTTGTGTGTCTTCTTCCACTAGAACATCAGCGCCATTTTGTTTGTTATGTTTACTCCTCTATCCTCGACACCCTAAACAGTGCCTGGCACACAGTAGTTCTCAATAAATATTTGTTGAATGAAGAACAAATTCAGGAAAAACAGTGAAATAAACAAGAGACAATGAAGAATTAGAATTTAAATAACAGGGAAACTGATGGACTGAATGGAGAGAGGAAGGAGAAAGGATCAAATGTCTTCATGGTGTCCAGATGCCAAGAATGACAGTAGCATTATCAGAAGTAGAATAGTTAGGGGAGACTGGAGAGAGAAAATTAAATGATTTTTTAGACCTGATGAATATGTGGTACAGGACACTATGGAGAGATCAAGTGATGCAAATCTGGACCTTAATGAAGAAGTCAGGGCTAAAGATACAAGTTTGGGGGTTATAAATAGAGGTAATAGTGTTGGAGCAAATAGGACAGAAACTTGGGAAAGGCTATATTTGGGGGGATCAAGGAACAGAGTCAGAATGGGAGAAGAAAGAGAACCAAAATAATGTCATGTCATTATACCAAGAAAGGAGAGTTTCAAGAAGGAGATGGTAAATTAGCATTAAACATCGTGAGAGAAGTCAAGCGGTTCTAAGAACAAGCAGATTGATTTGGTAATTAGGAAGCCTTTGGTGACCTTTGAGAAAGGTGGTTCATCGAAGAGGCCAGAGCAGGGGCCAAATTCTGAGGCGTTTGAGAAAGGTACTTTCTGCCCTGGCTGGGGTAGCTCAGTGGGTTGCGTGCAGGCCTGTGGACCAAAGGGTCACCAGTTCAATTCCCAGTCAGAGCACATGCCTGGGTTGCAGGCCAGGTCCCCAGTAGGGGGCGTGAGGCAACCACATGTTGATGTTTCTCTCCCTCTCTCCTTCCTGTCCCCTCTCTAAAAATGAATAAATAAAATCTTAAAAGAGAAAACAAAGGTTTCTTACTTTCTTTCAGTAAGCCTAACAAAATAAAAATGCTCAGACCCTTTTGCCTAGTAATCCCACTCCTTGGGATTTACCTTAAGTAGTTCAGCAAAAGAATAGTAGACAAGTACATGAATGCAGGAAGATGCCCATTTCATTGTTGTCAGTAATAATAAAACACAGAGAAATACTTGGCCTTTTTTATATAATTTTTTTTTAGATTTTATTTATTTTGGGGGGGGGAGGCAGAGAAAAACATCAATGTGTGAGAGCATCGATGGGTTGCCTCTGGCACTCCCCCAACTGGGGACCTGGCCCACAACCCAGGCATGTGCCCTGACTGGGACTTGAACCTGTGACATTTTGGTCCACAGAGTGGCAATTCAATCCATTGACCCGTACCAGCTAGGGCACTCTAAACTACTTGAAATGTCTAACAACAGAAAAATAAGTTAATAATTCCTGATGTATTAAAACAAGAAAATAAATATTCCAAAGAATATTTAGAAAAAAGAAAATGATGTTAAATAGATAAAAATCAAGATATAAACTTAAAATTAAGCTCTACGTTCGATAGTAGGATTATGTTTATGGATCTATTCCATCCAATATACCTCAAGAAAAATAGATCATTCCAATAAATCAAGAGAAAAGTAAATGTTTAGTAGCGCAATGAAAGGAAGAGCATTGAGAGGGTGGCTTGAGGGAGAGGCAGGGTTTGAGGAAATGTTTTTTAGAAGAGGAAACCTGAGCAGGTGCCAAGACAAAGGATATAATAGCAGAGAGGCAGAGATAAAAAAATTCACACATCTTTTTTACCGCAACAACCAAGTTAACATATCCACTCTGAAAGTTCTTCCAATTCCTTGGAGAATGGACTGAACGGCCTAGAATAGCTGTCCTAGAGATGACATTTCAACGTGTCTCTTGTGAACAGTAATCAAGATCCCATCCTCCACCTAACAACCACTTGATTCAGACAATAAATTTTATAGTAAAAATGCTAAACATGGAGGAAACAGCTACCGAACATTATTAGCTCTCATGAATTGCCTCACTCCAATGACTTGGCTTCTAAATGATTTTTTTTTTTTTTTGAACACAGTAAAAATTGGCTGGGTGTGGGATGTATTTTTATTGCCATTTAAAATACGCCCTGGCTGATGTGGCTCTGCAGATTGAGTGCCGGCCTGAAAACTGTAGGGTCACTGGTTCAATTCCAGTCACGGTACGTGCTTGGGTTGCAGGCAGGGTCCCCGGCTGGGGGCGTGTGAGAGCCAACCGATTGATGTTTCTCTCCCTCCCTTCCCTTCTCTCTAAAAATAAATAAATAAAACATCTTTAAAAAAAAATTAAACTAAACAAACTGGTCCTGGCCTGGTGGCTCAATTGGTTGAAGTGTCGTCCCATATACCAAACGGCTGTGGGTACAGGAGGCAACTGATCGGCGCTTCTCTCTCACATCAGTGTTTCTCTCTCCTCTGCTGCCTTCCTCTCTCTCTAAAAATCAATAAACATATTCTCGGGTGATGTTAAAAATTTTTAAAAAATAAACTGACGAACAAAATAGAAGCAGAGGCAATGGATACAGGGAACAGACTGACCTCTGTCAGTGGGGAGGGTGTTGGGGGGCTGCATGAAAGAAGGTGAAGGGACTAAGCAAAAAACATCTATATATAAAACACAGAGACACAGGCAACAGTGTGGTGATAGCCAGAGGGGATGGAGGGTGGGAGGCAGGTAGAAGTGGACAATGGTGGGGAGGTGGATAGGGATGGAAAGAGAGTTTGCTTAGGGTGATGGGCACACGAAGCAGTGCGCAAATGTTTCCCTGAGTTGTGCACTTGAAACCTGCATGATTTTTGTGAACCAATGTCACCCCAATAAATTCAAAAAAATAGAAAAGATAATTTGATAAAAGTGTGGTATACCACATCTGGTAGTCTGACATCTCAGTTCCAAAATTATGAATTCAAACATGGCCTTCTCTGACCACAACCTTCCAGGTTGCAGGTTCAACTACTCTACTATCACCATTCTTTCAACTCATCAAGATCACCAGTTCACTGATCCCGCCCCCTCTACTTTGTTTCTATTCATCAGAACTGTCTTCACTTCCTTCCTTATCCAACTCACGTTCCATAGCATCACTTCATTAACACTATTGCCGAAACCACAAACCTCTTGCCTCACTCACTATGATGTCGCTGTTGATGAGGATAAAGCTTTTGTGCTCATATAGCCAAAGCCCAACCGCTGATCATTCCTACTATCCACTATCTGTGCACCAGCATCCGGTAGCCAGGGATGGGGCAGAGTCAAAGGACAGGACAGACACAGGGGTTTCAATGCATAAAATCAAAACCAGCCCTGGCTGGTGTGGCTCAGTGGGTTGAGTGCCAGCCTGCGAACCTAAATGTCGCTGGTTCGATTCCCAGTCAGGGCACATGCCTGGAACACCGGCCAGGTCCCCATTTAGGGGCTTGCAAGAGGCAACCACACATTGATATTTCTCTCCCTCTTTCTCCCTTCCTTCTCCCTTCCTTCTCCTCTCTCTAAAAATAAATAAAATCTTTAAAAGAAAATAAAAATCACTACAGCAGGGCTCTGAACACTGTTCACCAATCCTGCTGTTTCTCTTGTCAATACACTCTTTTTTCACTCTCTACCACTACTTTTTTTTTTTTTTAGATTTTATTAATTTAGAGAAAGGGGAAGGGAGAAAGATCAATGTGTGGTTGCCTCTCGAGCGCCCCTACTGGGGACCTGGCCCACAACACAGGCATGTGCCCTGACTGGGAATCGAACTGGCGACCCTTTGGTTTCCAGGCCGGCACTCACTCTACTGAGCCACACCAGCCAGGGCAGCTGTAAGTTTTCTATCTTAAAAAAGAGGTATGTGTATGACACTATCTAAGTAGCCCTCAGCTCTAAATGCTATGGTAATAAAATGTAGGTTCACATGTCAGACCTCTGAACATAGCCTGTCCAGAGAAAGATATTCTCAAAAGTAAATACGCAGTAGCCAGGAAATACTATCTTCTGCCTGTGTTCCCAATTAGGGGAGATGCTGTAATTCATTGTTCCATAAATATTTACTTGGTTCCTTCCATGTGTAAGGATTTGCAAGGGAGAATAAAGGCAACGTAAGACCTGGTTTTTGCGTTCATGGAACTTTTCTAGGGAAAGAAAGACTTTATACAAACATCTCTAATAGGTGACATGTGCAGCAACTTTTTAAAAAGACTAGTGATTAATGACAACAATTTTTATCACTTCCCAATCTGCTGCGAGGAACTCTGATGGCTGTCAAAAAACTGTCACTTCCTAAGATATGATTTAACGGTATGCGCTTCCTGCAAGCCCTGAGACTATTCACGGCTAGAATTAGGAGTGGGTGAGCAGAGACATGTGAAGTTAGTCCTCTCTTACCAAGATGTTTTTCAAATTTCAAGACGCTTTACTTTTTGAATTGTTTTTCAATGGAAGAAACACCTTGGAAATATTTGTTAAACCTGTTATCTGCCCAAATGTTATGGTCAGTGGAAAATAGCTGAATGTTATCAGCTTGCTGAAGAACAAAAAGGGAGGAAGAAGAAAAACAGGTACTGCCATATGCGTGCCTGAGGTTCGAAACTTGGCCTTGCACTACAATCACCTAGGAAATTTTTAAAATTACATATTCCGGCCCTCCCCACTCACACTCTCTGGGGTTCAGAGCCAGGAATCTGCATCTTGAAAGCTCTTCAGTTGATTCTGATGCACTACCAGGTTTGGGAACCAAGGGGGGATCATACAGATCACTCACTGTCCCCGACCCCATAAGAATTTCTGTATTACAGGATAGCAAAAGAAAGTATTGATTTATTTCTAAAAATAGACTTCTTGAGGCTAGCGGGTTATCGTAAAATAAAATTTACTATACATTTGGGCTGTATTTTAAGTGTATTATGCACACTTTGTAGTGTATTGATGTCCCCGGTATAATGATTGCATATACATTTATATCCACTTTTTAGGACTTGGAGCATAATTTTTAACTACTTTAAATGATTAGAGATTTATAGTTCCTATATCTTTGCTTTTATGCCACATTGTTGATTATATCTGTGATTTATTTGATGCTGAGTCTTTGGTCAGGAACACAACCCCCAATTATAATCATGCCCCTGTGGGAAAACATGATCCATTTTATGACGTGGTTTCCAGGAACATCACGGTGGTAAAAATCAGGGCCTGCCTGTACAAGTGTAGCTCACTTTTCACAAAAGAAATGTTCCTGAAAAGTGGTATCAACTGAATTTCTATCAGCCAAGTCATTTAACACCTATCAAAGACCCACTTACGCTAAAGAAACCCCGTAATGAAAAATACTTTTAGAAAATTAAAGCTCATCCTTATTTTATTTGCTCTGAAATTTCTAATTTAATACATGGCGAGCTATTAAGAACAGGGCCCACTAATATTTAAGCAGAAGCTAGTCTAGACTACAGTACAAGTGGTATTTTTCGTGCATATAAAACTGCAGATTGCATACCTTGGAGTCAAAAAAGTAATCAGTGAAGCTCCTGTCCCAGATATCTTTTGCAGTGCTATGCATTAATCTGGCAAAGAATGTGGATGGCAAGCCTGTTTCTTTTCACTCTGAGGTTTAAAAGGATCAGAGCACAGACAAATGCTCATACCAAGTTCCTGTGAGTGAGTGAAAATGGCAGGTGTGAGGAGCCTCCTTTTTGAGGAAGGGAAATGCAAGCACAGATCGCTCTGTGCTAAGCGGTGAGGCCTTCTGAACCGCACACAGGTAAACGAAATACTAGAACCAACAGCCCAGAGTTATCTGCGCTCAGGAACAGCGCTGCCGGGGTGGGATGAGTGGAGGAGGGCAAAGGGGGAAAAGCTGGGAAAACTGTAAGAGAATAACGAGAAAGAATGATTTTTAAAAAGGCGGAAAAACAAAGAACAATGCGGTTCGAAGTAGCCATTTCGCAGTGCAGAAGAGGGGTTGAGTCAAACGAGTCATGCAAAACTACCTTGTAAACTCTAAAGCACTATGTAAATACCGGAAGCAAAATTCTTAGTTGAAAGTGAGGACGCGGGTGGTGGTGTCAGGGGTTTGAGGAGAAAGTATGCAAAAAGTCCAGATAAGGGAGGGAGGGAGTGGACAGGGAGGGCAGCAGTAAGGGTCTCACTTGGGTTTTGTGGTCACAGGAGACCGGGCAGTGAGGTCACATGGCTTCCTCCAGCCTCTTTTGCTGCATGGGTACAAGCACCAAGCAGGCAGACAGTTACTAGGTTTGTGATTTCTGCCAAGTGAATAAAAAAAGCGAGAGAAGGCAAGGGAGTCAAGGGTCTATACATGTCAGGGGCTGAATTAAGTGGTGGCAGTGGAAAAATAGGCCAGGGAATTCCCAGATCACAATGATAGATGTGGACGAGAAGCCACCGCACACTAACCCCGACAAGCTCGGGGGAGGCCTGCGTGGTGGCCTTACAAAGGCAAACCTAAAATAACTACCTAAGGTGGCCAGATATTAGAAACTTTTTAACCAAAAGCAGTTCATGGTGGGTATGCATGTCGTAGGGCAGTGTTTTTCCCATAACAAGGGTCAATCTTTACCTTAACTGAGCCTGTCCAGGCTGCCGTCTTCTGCGTTTAGGATAACATGCCTGAAAAACAGGCCTTTGGAATAACAAAGTAATGTCCTTCCCCCACCAGCCACCCCTCAAAGCAGACACCAGAGGGAGACCGCAAATCCCCTCATTGTTGTTATTCTGTGAATTGTTGAATGGTAACTATCCTGTATCCACCTATATAAAAGAAGTGTCTATCACTTTACTTTTTATCCAATCCCAGAGAGTTCCCCGCATTGCATTCTGCCGCCTCCCTAATGTATCACTAATGGATTTTTGTACTCCCCTTATGTCTTTGATTCTAATGTATAAGTGGCACGACTGTCACTTTCCAGAACATTTTCTCAATCTGTTGAGGTTTTGCTTCCCGGCAATTGCCATCAGTTTGGCTCAAATAAACTCATAAAAATTCATACAGGTTTGGACGTTTCTTACATTGACAGAGGATTTAGCTAAGATGCACGAGAGGCTCAAAAATGGGTCAGCGTGCGTTTTACTCAGGCAATAGCACTTGAACATTTGCCCAAAGTACTGCCCCGGTGGGATTATAGTGGTCAGCTGTAGTCGTATTTTTTGCTCAGGTAGCTGCTGGGCTACCTGAGAGGTGCAGACAAGACCTGGCAAACAGCGGGCTAGGGAAATTAGGAGAGGAAGGCAAAGATGAGTTTGCCTAAAGTGGCAATAGATTTGATGGTGAGCAAGGAGGTGAGTGGATAACGGAGCAGACAACTACCTAAGGGAGAGTGGGATGGACATAGAGAATGGGCTCCGGCTCCTAGGACGAGACCAGTGCCGAAGACTGGACTCACGGCAGGGGAACAAGTATTTTGTTATATGCAATTAGGCTTGTCTCTTCTCACCACTCCCTTTACCTTTTGCGGCATAATTTAAATCACAAAGTACAATATATACAAGGTCAGGCAGAAGGAATGCCTGCTTGAGTGTGGTTGGTAGGGAAATAATACGGGTGTAATAATTTATAGCTTTAATTTGAACATTTCACCTAAAATGTCACATGGTGTGCTTGAGTGTGATATTTTTATGTTACAGAACTACATGCTTATGATTTTGGAATAAAAGATTTTGTAAGAAAAGAGAGGTGTTATTTATGCTGGACCCTGTATTCTAATGATGTAAATAATGCTGGATAACCTTCTTAAGCTGTCCCCCACACAAATACATACACACAACTGGAATGAATTTGGGTACATGACAGAAGGATATGGTAAAAAAGTCCCTCAAATTTATCCAAACGTGATCCCTGAAGACCGGTGTTCTCATGCTAATACCTGCAGTACAGAAGACAAAACTGGAGGTCTGAGGACCTGGCTTCTAGTCCAACTCGAGTAATCTGAGT